>JAJHSJ010000013.1:41918751-42008934 GCA_021015155.1 Magnolia officinalis
AAAACTATCTAAACCCATTTAATTGGTGGTGGGTATCAATTTTGATGTTAATGAAGATACTAGTTGGCAATATGAATTCAACAACTAAAATAAGATGGTTATGGTATAGTTCAATTAGTGTGATTTTTTTGGTATCTTCTCTATCAACAATAAGCCCCACTATTTGCATAGTCCATATTATTACAAGTAATGTGTAATCAAAGAAGTTGGTGAACCATTGTTGAATTTGGCTCAAAAGAACGCCCACTTTCACTTAACTACAGTTTCTTAAGTTTAAGTCTTGTCCGTTTTAATATAAGCTCAAATTGGACCCATTTAAAAATTGGGTCTAGGTTGGGTCAAGTTGAATTATTTTGAGGGGACTTAGACCCAATTCATTTAAAATATTGTAATTGAATTTTCAAAATGCAGCAGAAAATAAAAGTTTCTAAAAACTTAATTTTAAAATTTATAGCTTTATAGATTCCTATTTAGATATTCTCAAAATTTCAAGAATTAAAAATATAAATCCCATGATTGATATTACTCTACTAAAAATGTTATTTTGTCAACACAATTCCATTAACTAGGTCTCTCTTCAATCATTGTTTTACATGTGGGATGAGTGAGGGGAGAATAACTCTCTCTCTCCTCTCTCTCTCTCTCTCTCTCTCTCTCTCTCTCTCTCTCTCTCTCTTCTCTCTCTCTCTCCTCTCTCTCTCTCTCTCCTCTCTCTCTCTCTCGAGATATATATATATATATATATATATATATATATATATATATGTATGTATGTATGTATGTATGTATGTATGATGTATGTATGTATGTATGTATGTATGTATGTATGTGAGGAGAAGTTAGAGTTTTAAAAAGACACCATTTATGATACTCATCCTATAATTTATAATCCTACCTTATTTCATATATCCAAATCTGATACAATATCTCCACTATTATGGTCATTCACTATCGACCCAATGTTTGTACAAATCAAGTGGTGCACCCCAGATCTAAACTATTAAATCATCATAAAATGTAATCAAAATTATTTTAATAATTAAAATAAAAGTGTACTAGTTAAAAATATTGATAAAACCTTTAAAAATCTATTAACTGTTGAGATCATTAAAGAAAAAAAAAAAAAAAAACCTTGATGAATATTTAATCCCTAACATCTAAGTTATAAATAAGTTCTAAGAAATCATTGGATCCTTAGTTTGATCATTTGACTCTCAATCGGATCTTGATGGATGCACCCATTTACATCTATTTTTGTTAGCCACCAATACCTTGTAAAGCGAGCAAAAGCACATCTAGTCAAGACATGGATTTCTCACTTGCCCTCATGTTTAAAGGTTAATCATACTTGGTACGTTCTTAAGTCAATTATATGATAGGCTTCCTGGTCCAAAGACTTGAATTTGATCCAACAATGCAAGTGCCCAACAAGTAAAAATCCAAAAGTCTACTCCCATGACACACTCACTCTTATGTGAGGTAGGGCAAAGACATTAATTATGACTCGTCATTATGTTTGATGGTGGCCAGAGACCTTCTATCCTGACTTGTCATCGGTCCCCTCACACAAGATGATCACTAAGTATACACTTGATTTTATAATCTGCTATGTGGTCTTGATATAATAAAATTTTGTAACCCATGCCCACAACTCTCCTTTAGTTAGTGAACCTGCAGCGACTCTCGATACAACTATAAGAATCGTTCTTCTTTCCATGTTCATGTATATTTATGACACTTCACATATTGGCTATAACATTTTAATCTATTAATCTTGTACATATGGTTATTATGATTACAGCCAAAATAATCAATATCACATATATATTAATTTTATAGACCATAACTCCAACAATCAATGTCAAACTTTTGAACCCATACTTGTCTCATGGGCCTAAAGTTTGGACCCAAACCCATTAATTGTTAGATCAAGTCTAATGACTCATGGGATTGACCGAACCCATTTAGACCCCTAAGGGGGGCGTTTGGCGCAGGGTATTAGATGAGATTGAGTGGGATAGAATTTCATTTGGTCCCATGCAATTCCATCCAACATTTGGAGCGGGAGGATGGAAAATGTTGGAATTAGGTGGGATGGAATTACATTTAGTCCCATGGAATTGCATTTGGTCCCATGTAGGATTGATGTGGATTTTGAAATCCATTACACATGCGGGCCCCACATTGATGCATGTGTTTATCCATGTCATCCATCCATATACACTATTTACACGTAACATTCTGGTTATATATGTGTACAAGTGAACGGCATTTGTTGTGAATTTGGTCTATTGATTACAATTCCATGGTCCACCAAACATGATTTTGCTTAATCTAGTGCTTTCCGGTAGCAAAAATTTTATCCCAAATATATATGGGATTGGATGGTTACAATACCAAGGTATTTGCAGACATGCAATCATTGTGCAATAATGATGTTAATCCCATTTAATACAATTTGATTCCATTCAATTCCAGGGACCAAACACGCCCTAAGAGGATCTGAGGACTTAAGAGGAACCAACATGCCTCATATTGCATGAGATTATTAATGTGATCACACTGGTGAAATCTAAACTTGGCTGAATTGGCCTAAGCTAGGATGAAATTGAGGCCTGAGCCAATAAGAATGGCTTGGCCTAATTTATTGATCCATCAAATCATTAAGTGGACTATTATTGTAGGAAGATGAACCTTATCTTGCATCTCGAAATTCAAACATTCTGCTATAATATAATGTCAAATAACCACTTTCTCTAAAAGTCGGAGCTGTTAATGAGAATGAAAAGGAGAGCTAGCGATGTCCTAGAGGGGGTGAATAGGACAATGCCAAATAATCGAAATATATAAATATTACAAAAAACTCAATTGCCTGAGTATTGAAATCTGGATTTTAAATAATTCGTAGGACAACCTTATTTCATAAATATCTTTAAAATCAATATTTCAAACTAGAAAAAGAATATAAAAGAATTACAGCATTTATCACAAGAATGAAATAATAAATAACATCCACCACCAAAAGATTAAAGCATTCATCACAAGGTATAAGGGGTTATAGTAGTTCGATGCTTAAAACAACCTCCACTCCCAAAATTACTACCCTCGTAATTTTGGTTTTCACTATAATAAGGTTTTCACAGGTTCACCTTAACAACCTAATACAATTCTTTGTGATTTTCATGGGCTATCACAATAAAAAACCCCTTTTATAATTTTCACGGGCTATCACAGATAAAAACTCCTTCTGAGATTTTTACAGGCTATCTCAGAAAAACCTATACTGAGATTTTCATAGGCTATTTTAGAAAAACCTAAAATGAAATACAGTAAATGTACTTTTCTTCAAAATGAAGATTCGAAGATGTGACAGAAGCTTATAGCAGGAGAATTTCTTTCTTGAACGTAGATGGTGCAGTGTTCAATCAGACAGAAAGAGTCTAGGGTTCTATAGATTTTATAAATAGAAAATCCAAATGCTACAGCTTGATTCAATTATCTTATATTTGCAAAGAAGAGTATATATTATACATTCTTAGAATAAGATTAAAAAGATCTTAAGATAAGAGAATTGAATATGGTATAAATTAAATTTATAAATATCAATAGATAACTTGGCGAGGACTTGAGCTTCTCTCTCTCTTGCAGAAAGATTATACTAAATTTTCGTTGTAATTTAGAATTAGATAAAGACTCAATTTATAGGCAAAGAGGTTAGAACTTCGGCTGGCCAAATTCCACCGGATTTGTTCCAATAGCTATTGGATCGCGTGGGATAAGATCTATCCAAAATTCGGCTGGCTCGAGGTCAAATTCGGCTGGCCGAATTCCCTGTAAAAATCAAAGATTTACATTGCTGTAATTTCACCCGAACTTTCTCAGGCTAGCCGAATTTCAAGCTTAAACTTGCTAAACCAAAACTTAGGCTAGCTGAATTTTCAACGAAATTTGTTATTTTGTTCGAACTTGAAGTTAGGTTGGCCAAGGAAGTTAGGCTGACCAAATCAGAAGATAGGCTGACCGAATTTCAGGACAAAAACACTTATTAAAACCTAAATTAATGAATTGTTGAAAATATTTAAACCTAAGGTCTTTCTAGGGTTATACTACCTGTGTTTTAGCCAGTGTTCGAGTCGTCGGTATCGCTACAAGTTTCGCTGGACGGAGATAACGATATAATATCGTTATCACCGATAACCGAAAATGCAAGGAAAAAGGAGAAAATATGGGGCAAATGGTGAAATTTTTCAGTGAAACTTCAGGACATGCCTAATACACATATTTAATATTCAGGAATGAAAATTTTGCAAAAAGAATGTATTAAATTAGTTTTCAAATCACTCAAATGTGATGTATTTTTGAGATCCAACCCATTCATAAGTTAACATCGAGATAAATGAAGTGAAAATAAAAATATCAGCTTGATCAGAAACTTCAGTGGCCCCTAAAAAGTTTTGAACGCTGGACGTCACTGTCCCCACTGTTTTCTATGGTGGGGTCCACTTGAACTTTAGATCTATCTCATTCTTTTTCTCATGACATAAAAATATATCTCCAAATTAATGGATGGTATGGATACAATACATGCATCATGGTTGGGTCCACATAGCTCGGTGACCTCACATCAGTAGCCATTTGGGTTAGCCACCCCAGTGGGATCGATGCCATGTGTTGAAACGAGGTATCTCCACTCAGTCTGCAAGTTGAACTTGGTTTTGGGTGTCTTTGGCTACGGCTTTTGTCCATAGCCAATCCAGAAATCGGATTACCTACTGAGTTACTCAGTACGCTCTAAGTTGGGCCCATTGTGAATTTATGTGGTTTATCCACACCTTCCATTTGTTTTTTCATATCATTCTAGGCGTTGAGCCCAAAATTGAAGCTTATACAAGTCTCAAGTGGACCATACCACAGGAAACAGTGGAAATAATGATTTCCACCCTTGAAACCTTTCCACCCCATGCAGCGCAGGACTAGATTTCCTTCCTGCGCTGCAAGCTCAGGTGGGGCCCGCTGTGATGTTTGTGAAAAATCCTCCCCGTTCATCAGTTTTATGAGTTCATTTTATGACATGATGCCAAAAACGAACCGTATCTAAAGTTCAATTGAGCTTAAAAAGTGATAATTAAACGTCCACAGTTGAAATATTTGTGGGGCCACAAAAGTTTTGATTCATGCCAATATTTTTGTTTTCAGTTCATCTCAACAGTAATGACGTTATTAGCGGTAAGGATGGCATCTAAACATCACTGTTGAACCAGGAAGGTTTCAACGGTTGGAATTTCCCAAACCACATTTTCCCTTTAGTACGGCTCACTTGAGCACCAAGAAGGTTTCGACTGTGGGGTCCACCGTGATTTATGTATTTTATCCACTCTGTCCATCCATTTTAGCAGATAATTTTAGGTCATGATCCTAAAAATGAAGTATATCCAAACCTCAATTGGACCACACCTTAATCAACAGTATGAATTGAAATCTACCGTTGAAAATTTCTTGGGAGCCACAGAAGTTTTGAATCAACCTGACATTTGTGTTTTCTATTCATCCATGTCTGTGTGATCTTATGAATAGGTTGGATGAGAAATAAACATCACGGTGGGCCCTATAAAGGTTTTAACGGTGGAAATCATTATTCCAACTGTTTCCAATGGTATGGTCCACTCGATCTTTAGGTATGCTTAAATTTTGGTCTCAACACCTAAAATAAGATGAAAAAATGGATGGACCGCATGGATCGACCAGATACATTCTAGGTGGGCCTAGAAAAATGTGCTCAGTATGTTAACAGCGTACGGAACCACGTACGCGATCCCATTTACGCCTGCCTAATCCCCATTTACGCCCGCCCGATCTCCAAATTCTGAAAATCCCTTTCAAATTTCAAATTTCTATCAAAATCCCACCGATTTCTCCAAAATTTCAACCGAAAATCTCTCTCCCTCATCCCAGATTCCCAAATAAGAAAAAAAAACCCTCAAGATCTCACCCCGCAAGCGGATTCGAAAAGTTGCAGGATTTTTCGACGGAAAAAAGAAAATTTTTGGGGTTGAATCTTACCGGGTATTGCCGATATGCACTCAAGGCTTTGGATTCGCTTCTTCCTCCAGATCCGGGCGAAAAAACAGGTAATTTTTCAATTTTTTTTTACATTTTTTCGCTGACAACTTCCCCTTTTATCGACAAAGGAGGTTGTTGGCTACAGTTCTCACCTGTGGTTGGTGGGAACAGTGAAATATCGACGATATTTTGAAAAATACCGATAATCCGGCAAGATTATCAATGATTTTTGGGAGCGAATTGAAAAAACGGAGTTTCGGTGTCGCATAGCCGGCGACACCGATATTATCGGCGATATTTTGATAATATCGCCGATATTTTATACACTGGTTTTAGTAAATATATGAGAGACATTGTCTTGAACTTTGACGTGATCTTATATTGAATACGGGCGTCGATTTTTTTAGAAGATATGCTAATCTTGAATTGATCTTTAGACATGTAAAGTATTTGTGATTCCGTACTTGTGATCTGATCTTGAAGCACTTTTGTCTTACGAAATTTGATCATTTATGTGTGTTTAACATAACAGTACTTACATAGAACATATCAATATATATCAAGGGACTTTTAGCAGTGAGCCCTACTATGATGCATGTGTCTTATCCGCACCGTCCATCCATTTTTCAAGATTCTTTCACGTAAGGGGCCTAAAATTTAGGCAGATCCAAATCTCAGGTGGACCACACTACAAAGATAGGGGTGATTGAGCGCCCACCATAAAAAAACTTTTTAAGGCCCACTATAACATTTATTTGCCATCTAAACTGTTGATTGCGTCACACAAATACGGATGAAGGGAAATTGCATAGTTCACCTGAGAATTAAATCTAAAATTTGACCTCATGCCTTAAAATGATACAGAAATATGGGCTGACAACAGGGATAAAACATATACATCAGAGATTTATATATATATATATATATATATATATATATATATATATATATATATATATATATATATATATATAGTATTGAGCTCAGTAAGGTGAAATTGTGTTGTGATGGTGATCCTGCCACCACGGGGTTAGACATCCTTGATATCAGACACGGTAGAATTTGATTGTCCTGATTGCTGCTATCACATATGGGTCTTTCAAGAACGTACTCAACCTGACAACTTTCAAATATTCTTTAGGTGGGCCCACTTACGTACTCATCCCAATAACTTTGGAAATGGATTGGCTACTCCCCCTGACACCAGCCCGATGGCTAGTGGTCGGTGCTCTGTGAGCCTCACCATGATGTATGTGTTTCATCCATTACGTTCATCTATTTTTACAGATCATTTTAGGGCTTGATACCAAAAATGAGAGGGATATAAATCTCAGGTGGACCACACCACAGGAAAACAATAGCGATTGGATATCCACCATTAAAATCCTTCTAAGGCCCACTGTACTGTTTATTTGACATCCAATCCATTGATTAGGTCATACAGACCAGATGAAGTGAAAAAACAAAGATCAACTTATCCAAAACTTTTGTGGCCCACAAAAAGTTTTTAATGGTCTCCGTTCATTCAACCCTGTTTCCTGTAATGTGGTCAACTTGAGATTGAGATATATCTCATTTTTGGTCTCATGCAATAAAATGATCTAGAAAAATAGATGGACGGCATGGATGAAACACATACATCATGGTGGGGCCCACAGGGCACCGACCACCAGCCATTGGCTGGTGGCAGGGTCAGTAGCCAATCCGTTTCCATAACTGCCCAGGAACACGTGCCCCAATTAAATCTGGTTACACTGGTCAGAAGCAGATTGCGTCCGGACGGTGATCCGTCTGTGCAGGGCTCTGTGGGGCCTACCTTAATGTAATTGTTTTATCCACACTGTTCATCTCTTTTCTAAGATCATTTTAAGGTAAGATATTAAAAATGAAGTAGGTCCACAGCTCGAGTGGACCACACCGAAGAAAGCTGCAGTGATAATGACACTCATCGTTGTTGAAACCTTTCTAAGGGCCACCGTGATGTTTTTTATTTTATTTTATTTTATTTTATTTTAATTTTTTTTTTTATATACCATCAAACCTATTCATAACGTCATGTAGACGTGGATGAAGTGAAAAACAAGATATCAGCTTGATCCGAAACTTCTCATCCTCCCAAGAATTTTTTAATGGTGGATGTTCAATACCCACTTTGTAGTCCACTTAAGCCTTTTACCTGCCTCATATTTTAGCTGATACCTTAAAATGATATGAAAAAAACAGTAAACCGCGTGGATAAAACACTTACATTACGGTGGGCCCCACAGAGCCCTGTCTAGACGGATTACTGTCCGGCGGGGGTAGGAAGCAATTCGCGTCCACACTGCTTACAGGTCACCACGCACTACACGTCCACGTCTAACAAGCACACCAGTCATGTAACCAGTTCATCTCTGCCTGGGATGCACGATCTAGCTTTCAACTTGCACAAGTGGGGCCATGGTTATGTGACCGTTAGGCGTTAGCATTGGAAGCGGATTGGCTGGTGTACCTCACACCAGCTATATGGCTGCTGTACTTACGTTAGTAAGTTCTGTGGGTCTGATCATGAGGTGTGTATTATATCCAAACCATTTATCCATCCATTTGGTGAGCTCTTAGACCTAACTATCAAGTAGACCATGCTGTAAAAAAAAGTGGGGGATTGAACGTCTACCATTGAAACCATTTTTGGGGTCACAGAAGTTTTTGATCAATATAAAATTTGTTTTTCCTCTTCATTCGGGTTCCACGGAAGTTTTTGATCAATATGAAATTTGTTTTTCCTCTTCATTCAGGTATTTATGAACAGATTGGATGGAAAATAAATGTTATCGTGGGCCTGATGAATTATTTAATGATGAAAATTATTATCTCCACGGTTATTTGTGAGGTGGTCTAGATGATCTTTGGATATGATTCACTTTTTGGATAATGCTCTAGATGAACTCTATAAATAAATAAACGGTGCATATATAATAAATGCATCACTGGGGGCCATGTAACTTTGATCTCCTATGAACCATTTGTACAACTGGGGGCTCGAGGAGCGTCAGTGCTCGTCTTCTCAGGACACGTACCTACAACAGCTATATAGCTGGTGTGTGGTACATCAGCCAATCCGCTTCCTTTTGCATATGTTTGTGGTGGGCACAGATTGGCTACTCCCCTGCCACCAGCCTAGTGGCTGATGGTTGGTGCTCTGTGGGCCCCACCATGACGTATGTGCTTCATTCATTCCGTTCATTCATTTTTATAGATCATTTAAGGGCTGGATACAAGACATCATAAGAATATAAATCTCAGGTGAACCACACCATAAGAAAACAATAGTGATTGGATATCCACCATTAAAATCCTCCTAAGGCCCACTGTACTGTTTATTTGACATCCAATGTGTTGATTGGGTCGTACAGACCCAGATGAAGGGAAAAAACAAAGATCAGCTTGATCCAAAACTTTTATGGCCCCCAAAAGGTTTTTAACTGTCGAAATTCATTCAACACTGTTTTCTGTAACGTGGTCCACTTGATATTGGGATATACCACATTTTTTTCTCTCATATAATAAAATGATCTAGAAAAATAGTTGGATGGCATGAATGAAACACATGTGGCAGGGGGAGTAGCCAATCCGTTTGTGGTGGACGCGGATTTCCTGGAAAGCCTTTCCCAGGAAGATCTGCGGTGGAAACTTAGGTGGGCCACCGTAATATTTGTTATAAATCCATTTCGTCCATTCATTTTTTAAACTTGTTTTAGAACATGGGGCTAAAAATGAACTGGATCCAAGAATTAGGTGAAATATTCACGCGGTCAAAGAAGTTTTGAATCACGATAACATTTGTGTTTTCATTTCATTCCAGTTGGAATGACGTTATCAACGGTATGAACGCCAGGTAAGCATTACTGTCGAGACCAGGGAGGTTTCAACGGTTGAAATTTCCCAGAACCTTTAGCATTTGTGTGGCACACCTAGTCTTGGATCTGTTAAATTTTTACCTCAAGTCATAAGATGAATTAACAAAACGGATTGGACTGGGAAATTTTCCCATAAACATCAGCCTCAACTAGTTTTCCAGTGCAGGAAGACCGTTTGTGGTTTTTCACCGTGGATGGACGAGGAAACGGATTGGCTATCCCTGCCACCATCCAATGGCTGGTGGTCGGTGCTCTGTGGGCCGCACTATGATGTATGTGTTTCATCCATGCTGTCCAACAATTTTTCTAGATTATTTTTCAATAAACGACCAAAAATGATATACATCCTAATCTGAAATGGACCACATTACAGGAAACGGTGTTGAATGAACGTGGACCATTAAAAAACTTTTTTGGGGCCATAAAAATTTTGGATCAAGCTGATTTTTGTTTTTTTTTTTTTCCGTCATCTAGGTTTTTTATAACCTTATCAACAAATTGGATGTCAAATAAACAGAACAATGAGCCTTAGGAGGATTTTAATAGGGATCTCCTATCACTATTGTTTTCCTGTGGTGTGGTCCACCTGAGATTTATATCCTCTCATTTTTAGGAAAGCCCTAAAATGATCCGTAAAAATGGATGAAACACAAACATCATGATGGGCCCACAGAGCACCGACCATCGGGCTGGTGGCAGGGGGAGTAGCCAATCCGCGTCCATGGACGACGCTTAAAAAAAGAAAAAGAAAAACATCTTAAATAGAAAATCCAACGGCTAGTGGTGCTACAAAAGGCGCCGTGGCCTCGTCAAAGCCCATTGAATGATACAGAGAGGCCACGTGGAGTTGCTGATTGAATAACGATGCATTTGGAATCCACGGTGCATATCTTTCGCGCGCATGCACCTCTGGTGGCCTCCACCTGACGATCGGCTGAGATCTATCACATGTGTGCCACGTCTGCACATGAGCTGCCACGTCGGCTGGCAAAGTTCTCCTCACCCGTTCATTTTTTCTCACGCAAGCTCGGTCCACCTGATGAATGAAACGGCCTTATTTACGGATTCAGGACACTTTGCAAGATCTCCTCCACCTAACGATTGATCCGGATGCACCACACGTGTGCTAAGTTGGCACGCCGGCCACAAACGTGCTGCGATTCACCTTTTTAATCTCAACTCGCGCGAATCGCGGCTTCATTCCTCAACAAAAGTATGAGAAATACTTTGGTACTCTGGCAGAGAGTGATGGATGATGCGCAAGTAGTTGGAAATTAATGCAAAAATTGTATACGTGGAATATATAGACTTCAAAATAAATCGTTCAAAATATGGATAGGAGATTAAATTTATTTGACAAAAAAAATTTAATTTTATCTGATTATTCGAATCTTAGATTAATAGATATTTATTGGACGGCTAAAAATGAAAAATATCCAAGATCTTATTTCAAAAACAAGCAACCATGAATCAGAGGTTAGGATTATCCAAGAAATCGTAGTTTTAGCAAGTAACTTAGACACAGTATATTACACAATAGAGTCGGTTTAATTTAAGTTAAAATTTGACACGTGTATCATTTCGAAGTGCCCGCGTATCAAGTTTCATACATAGCCAGAGTATCAAAGATGACGAGCAAATCACGCAACATGGCAACGACTGATCTCGACCCACGTAAATCCTTCCTTTTATGGACTGCACCAGCTTGACTTGCTAGGCACGTGGGAGGCCTCACTTGCGCTAACTTATCGGTACGTGGAATAGACACGTATCAGATCCACACCGTCCATCAGGTGTATCGTCACATTTTCACCAATTATCATAAAATAAAGTTAAATCTAAGACCTGGGTTGGCTAAACCAAAGGTAACGGTGTAAAATCATGCATAAAACTCTAAACGTGGCTGTGGCCCACATGGGTCTTGGAATGGGAGCCGATTAGCCGTACCGAAGATGGTACGGCTCTTACCATGGGCCCACCTTGATATATGTATTATGCATCCACGCGGTCTATACATTTTACCGGATCATTTTAGGGCATGAACCCAAAAATGAAGAAGATCCAATTATCAGGTGGATCGTACCATACGAAACGGAGTCGATTCAATTCCCTACCATTAAAAATTTTCGTAGGGCTAACGGTAATATTTTCGTAACATTTATTTTACAGCCAACTTGTTGATAAGGTCACGAAACCTGAAGGAAAGAGAGGAAAAAAATATCAACTTGGGTGACGCCACGGCAGCACCTAATCCTCTCCCCCCCCCCCGGAGTGTCCTGATTTTCGGGAAATCCACGGGCGCGGATTGGATACTAGCAAGGTCAGCAGCTAAACCCATACTGAAGTTACGTCACCAAGCTATGTGGACCCCACCATAATGCGTATGTTGTATCCATACCGTCCAACCATTTATAGAAATGGTTTTATGGCATTACAAAGATAATGAGATAGATATAAATTTCAAGTGGACTCATTACAGAAGACTGTGGGAGCAGTTACACCCACCGTTAAAACATTTATAAGGCCCACTGTAATGTATTTTTGAGATCTTACCTATTTATAAGTTAACGCAGAGATAGATGAAATGAAATCAAAAATATCAGCTTAATTGGAAACTACCGGGGCCTTCAAGAAGTTTTGAACCATGGATGTCACTATCCTTACTATTTTCTATGGTGGTCCATTTGATCTTTAGGTCTATCTCAGTGTCTTTTTATTGCCATAAAACATTCCCTACGAATGGTTGGGCGGTACGAATACACACACGCATCATGGTGGGTCCACAGAGCTTGCGTGGTGACGTCACTTTAGTAAAGATTTAGCTACTGACCTTGTCAGTAACCAATCCGCGCCCGAAATCCACTCGTCCTTTGTGTGGCTTGTTGATGAGTGGCAAACAAACACGGATGTGGACCCCACAGGCATTTTGAACGATTTTAACGGTGAGAGTTCCCATTTCAACTGTTTCAGACCGTGGAGCAAAACTGACCATTGAATCAGCCTGATGTTTGGGATCCGGTCCAAATACAAGGTAGCGCAACTGATGGACGGGGTGGATCTCATACACAAAAAGTCTTCCCTCCACGTCAGCGAAAGTAACGCCCTCCGGGTATATACGAAAACCACGCGAACGTCATCGACCCTTTATCTCGGACGCGGATTGCCTGTGTCCCCGGGAACAGAAAGTTTACGTAGTCTAAGGCTTTTTGGGGTCCATATAGATTCCCTTCAAAACTCCACTCCGTCCATCAGTTTTTAAATCCTACAAAATCACTTGATCACAAAAATCAGAAATAGCCAAAACTCATGTGGGCCACACCACATGAAACAGTGGGAACAGGAACATTCACAGTTGAAACCTTCCTAGAGCAGACCATGATGTTTATATGCAATCCTAAACGTTCATAGGGTTATTACAACTCAGATCAACTACAGGGACAAATATCGTCACAGTTTCCAACGGTGAATGTTCAATCCCAGCTGTTTCATATAGTGTAACCTACAGGAGTTTTGGATCTACCTTATTTTTACATTCCTATCCAAATGTTATCTGACAAAACTGATATACGGAGTGGATTTGTCACTGTCATTTTTACGGGCCCCACAAAGCTTCCAACTACAGGAATTTACAGTGGCCGTAGTCCATGGACAATGGCCCACTCCGAGTATCTGTCATCAGATTCCATTTCTACGCAATCAATCTATTTGCCATTCCAAGTCAAAACTCAAGAGACGCCAGCTCGAATGTCAGAAAAAAGCCCCACATTATTGCTTGATTGCAGCCAGAAAGGTTGAGAAAGATACCCGCTTTTTTGCTTAATTCGACTACGTAAAACCCCCCAAATTCCATCTCCAAACCATCTCTCTCCATCCAAATCTCAAAACAAACGCCCAAACACCACCAAAATCCAATCCAATCTCCAAAACCCTTCTTTTGATAATGGGATACCTATCTTGCACAGCCGACTCTTCAATCCTCACTTGCAATACCCATTCCAGTGCTGTCCAAGCTCTCCCAACTTCCAAATCTGAAAAGCCTAAGAGGAAGAAGAAAACCCTAGAAGGTGAAGAAACATGGAAAATGCCCACCATCCAGCACTTCAATTACAGCGATCTCGAAGCCGCGACCGATGGATTCTCGGCCCAGAAGCTGCTAGGCCGCGGCAGCCATGGTTGCGTCTACAAGGGCGTTCTCCGCGGTGGACGCCTCGTCGCCGTCAAGAAGCCATCGCGGCCTACCGCCCATGCCCAAAATCCCACAACTCAATTCTCTTCTGCTGCGGCGGCGGACACGAACGAGGTCGAGAATGAGATCGCGATCCTCTCGAAGATCCGCAGCCCTCGGCTCGTCAATCTGGTCGGGTTTACACCGACCCCGACGCGGGACTCAGGTTCTTCTTCGCGGCTTCTGGTCGTCGAATTCATGAGCAATGGCACCCTCTTCGACGTCCTCCATTCAAGCCCGCGCCCACCTGGGTGGGGCCGCCGGCTGCGCCTTGCATTGCAGACTGCCCTGGCCATTGACACCCTTCATTCCTCCATCCCACCTGTCATCCACCGAGATATAAAGTCTGCAAACATCTTGATTGATCGGAATTTCAATGCCCGGCTCGGGGACTTTGGATTGGCACTCCGCTGCCATGCTGATGATTTCCGCTTGCGCTCTACCCCACCTGCCGGGACCCTCGGATACTTGGACCCCTGCTATGTTACTCCTGATAATCTTAGCACCAAGACTGACGTCTTCAGCTTCGGTATCCTCCTTTTGGAGATCATCAGCGGCCGGAAGGCTATGGATGTGGGCCACTCCCCGCCTTCCATCGTCGACTGGGCAATTCCCCTTGTGCGGAAAGGGAAGCTCCTCGCGCTGTATGATCCTAGGATAGCACCGCCGAAGGACCATCTGGCGAGGAAGCAGTTGGCGTTGCTCGCTGCCAAGTGCGTGAGGTCTGGTCGGGAGCGGCGGCCGTCGATGAAGGAGGTTGTTGAGTGCCTCAAGGTTCTGAGCAAAACGGTTCCCGGGAACTTGTGGGACAATATCGCCGTTAATCCATGTAGGATGGTTGATGAGGTGGGGCATGCGATTGGGACTAGAATTCCAAATCCGAATTCGAATCTAGGAGCAAGGCAGCAGGAAGTGGAAGCTGTTGAAGAAATGCCCTGGAGCTTGAGGAAGCTGAATTCCACAAAATCTGTCCACCCTGTGAGAAACACAAGCCGGGTCTTTTCCGATGCGGGTTCGAGTAGTAGGAACTTGATGGATCTCATGGCGGGGACAGATGGGGATTCTGGATTCAAAGGATCAGTTGACATGGTTGAGTCAGCTTCTTTGGGCATCAGGGGTCTGGGTTTTAGAGTTGGCAGTGAAAGATCCTTTGGCAGGATGAGAACTCAGTCGCTAGAGCATGATTATGACAGGAATGGCATTTTTCAGTTGCGGAGAAACCAATCTGCCAATCTCTCGAAGGAGGCCCGAAATATGTGAGGTTGGACAGGTTGTTAATCTGAATGGCTGTTAGCAGCCTTTTTGTGCATTTTTATTGAATCAATGCAGCAATTGAAGGAGAAGCTTGCATAATAAAGGTGAAGGTTCGACTTTTTCTTGCTGTGCATACCACATTGGCTGTAGAGAGTAGCATGTAGCTTGATTTTCTGTTGGTGGATTCCAATCAAAAGGCCTTTTCAGTGGTCATCTGCGTTTGTGGTGTTGAATTGGTATGATTTTTGATCCAAGGCAAGTTGATGTTGGTCGGACAAACTGTTCGTGCTATTTATTTGCTCCCTTGTATTCAGCTGATCTTTCTTTTGTTACTAATCAAGATGTTAGTTGATTGTTACTTTACTCAGCTAATAGAAAATTGAATCATTTCAAACACAGGTTTGTTTCACCATCAGCTTGAGCATGTTTAAGTAGAATTGGAATGTGTGAAAGTTTGATTGTGTTAGCATTATGCCAACCTCCGCTGTGTTTGGATGTTCATTTCAGCTGAACTGCACTACTTCAATTCAATAAAGAGTAAATAAGCCTAGTGGTGTTAGCTCCACTCCATTCATAATGAAGAATCAGCCTCCAAATTGCAGTTGCTATCGTTTCGAGTCCAACTTGGAATGCACAAAATTGCAATTAGTGGTTTGTGGGTCACTGTGTTTGCTGTCACACCTACTCTTGTCATCTCATCTATAATGAATCGCAATTCAATTCGACTATGCGCCCCAAACATATCCCTTGTCCTTTGACCTCTGTAATTTTCTATCCATGTCTATCCAGAGAGCACCTTACTCCCTCTCCCTATATTCATAGGATGTGTTTTTGCATAATACCACCTAAATAATAGGGCATTTGCAAATACTCAGATCAAAGATTCAGTTTACAGACAACTACTTCAATAACTATCTGTTATTGCAAATTCCCCCCTTTTTGTTAAGTTTTGCTGACAACATGCCAATTTTTTTTAAAAAATGATATAAATACCCCCCTTCATGTCTCATGCACGGACATGCTTCACCTGTCCTGTGCTGACATGGTGCACCTCTGCTGGATCCAAGCCAGTGGTAGAATGGACCCACTGATTAAATGTGATGCTAGAGAAAAATTTGATGTTAGCTTTAGATCGACAGGAGACTAGGGAACAATACACTTCGAGGCATTGGTCAGGCTGGTCCACCCATCATCAAAGCTACATGTGTATGCTAAATTCTTACCACAAGTGCATTAACCTGATTTTTTTTGGCCATAACTTGTCCGATTGGGCCATGCCTGATGAGCGATCAGATCTTGTGCGCACATTAGTGTGTGGGGAGATAGGATTCAAGTACACAATGTGCTAGTTGATATATAGTAGATGGTGGATACCTTCAGTGATCCCAAAGTTGTTATGGTAGGCCATTAGGTAGATAGGCCACATCTAAAAAATGAGGAGATCAGAGGCTATATGGCTGCCATGCAGTCAGTGGCCTGCAAAAGTAATGGTCAGAGCATCTTTACCCATGCACAACCAGCAAAAAACTAGCAAAAAACTGGATGGTCACAGTTGTCCTCTCATTGAAATTTTCATCTGATAACCTATCCACCTGGTGGCCGTGGCTCACCAGATCAGTGCTCTGGAATGTTTGCCATGTGTACCATGATGAGAGAGCCATGAGCATGTCAGAATTCCTTAAAAAAAAATAATAATAAATAAAAAATCCCAATTTCATCTTTCACTTGCATTTGCCAAAATCCCAAAACAATCCCACATTACCCTTCCCCAACATCTCCAAACTCAGAAATATTAGCATGTGACAACTCTAGATGGCTGAAAGAGTTGGCGTGAGCAAAAGAAAGCCTGACCCACTCTCCATTGCCAGTTCTTCTTCTTCTTCTTCTTCCTTTTCTCATTTCAGTTAGTTTTTAAGATGGAGGGGTCATATGTCTGATGGGGGGAAGACGGGGCATGAGAAGAAGATTTGGGGAGAGGGAAGATGGGGAATGTGGGGAAGAGTGAGAATGGCATTAGCTGGAGGTTAGAAGCTAGGATTTTTTAAAATTTTATTATTATTATTATTATTATTATTATTATTATTATTATTATTATTTGTTAATTTTCACTTGCAAGAGAGAGGAGGACCTAAGCGGTGTTTTTGGTAATTTTTTTGAAACAAATTGACCTCCGTTAACTGCCGTTAGCAAATCTTAATAGAAAGTGGGGATTCGCAATGATGGTGAATTATTGGAGTGTTTAGTTGTAATTGTAAACTGAACCTGTTCATGTGGGTATTTACAAATATGCTGTTATTATGTGGTATTATGCAAAAACCCCTTCTAGTTTTTATCATATAATGGCTAAATTTACATATTGGAAGTGAAAGGAATGTGATAGTTTCAAAAACAACAATTGATTTCAGAGAAGATTGCAAAAGAGGGAAAAGAGTCTTGTTATTAAATACTGTGAAGTGCTCTTCTAGTGGTAAAATCCTCCCATCTTTGGTTTGATTTGTGTCTATGACTTCAGGTCTAGGGGTAAAGTCTTTTCAAATGCTTAGGCCCTATCTGGTAGACGTGTAAAACTGAGTTCATCTTAGTTAACTGTAATTACTCCACTGTAGTTATCCATATTTTTCTGTATGGTATGATTCATGGTTTGGAATATCCGTAGGGGTCGTTTTGGTAACTTCTCTTTGATACACATCGGCAATTACCATGGAATCCATGTGAATTGGAATCACTAGAGTTGTGTTTGGTAGCCTGTATTTGGAATCCACTGAAATCTTGCAATCCAGTAACTTGAATCACTAAATTGTGTTTGGCAGCCTGTATTTGAGAGAGAGGGAGGGAGGGAGAGAGAGAGAGAGAGAGAGGGAGAGAGAGAGATGACTATGACTTGTGACTTGTGAATCGGTGGTAATTGGAATCCATGTGAAACAGAATCACATGGTTTACAGTGGTTTTTTTTATATTTTATTTTTAAGTGCCTTTTGGTGCATTTGATGTGAATTGGATTCCCATTTACATCAAATATACTCTTCCCAAATGCACCAATCACCTCTAATTCACATCGATTCACACTCCCAAATGACCCTGTGTCATATTGGCTGATATGGCCGTAGCCAATACCCCATAGGGGGTGAAATGGTTTGCTGTGATTTTTTTTTTTAATTTTTAATTTTTTTTTTTAAAGTGCCTTTTGGTGTATTTGATGTGAATTGGATTCCCATTTACATCAAATACACTCCTCCCAAACGCGCCAATCACCACTAATTCACATCGATTTATGCTCCCAAATGACCCTATGTTGTATCAGCTGATATGGCCCTAGCCAATACCCAATACGGGGTGAAATGGCCATTATAATAATAATAATAAAATCAGTGGTTGCATCAGCCCATTTCGGCTGACACAAGCATAGAAGCTCCTTTTGTGATTCCTTTTTATATCTATTCCATTGCTCTCTCTCCTGTTTTAAGGATTAAAAAAATACATATATCAAATTTCAGCTGTACAACTTCCTTCAGCATGCATTTTGTATTGGGAAGGTATGACTAGTGTTCTGAGTTTCAACGATATTATCAGTATCACCTAGCTAATAAAGTCATAAAGTTAATATTTTATTGCCATGTATTGTCATGGTATTGATATCGCCGATATATCGTGAGATTTTCATCTATAAAAATCCCTGCAACAGCGAGCATGTGTAATTTGGTGAAAATTCAAAAGAACTAAAACAAATAAAAATCGAAAAAACTTGGCATTTTCTTTCCGGTTTTGAGTTTGGGGGTGGATTTCCCCGCCTTAGCTTCATTCCCCATATATCAATCTTCCATTTAGGGGAGAATTGTGGATTGAAGTGTCGGTGGGTGGGAATCAATGAGGTATGAAAGATTGCAATATATTGGGTTTTTTGTTTGATTCTCTCATGGAATTCACTTCAAATTCATGTTTATACATGTTTCTCGTGTATTGACATGGATTTGGATGAAAAATCGATAGATTATAAGTTCGAAATGGGAAATTTAGGAAGGATAAGGAAATTTTATTTTTCCCCATTTTCTTGCCTAAAATAAGTAATTGGGGCTTCATTTTTTAATATGATGATGAGGGGCTGATCTGTTGATTCATGTTCATCACTCGAATTTTTGAATTTTTTGAATTATTTATATTTTTGAAAATAAAAAATATTGTTTCATTTGAAAAAAAATATAATTGCAAATTTATTTTTTTTAGATATCTGATTTCTTTCAATGTTTTCTGTTTTAAAATAATAATAATAATAATATTTTTTGTATGGATGTATTATGCATTCTTTTTTTGATGAAATGCACGTTTATATGTGTGGATGGGTGGATGGATGGATGGATGCAACATGGATATATGTATGCATGTACGTGTGCATGGATGGATGGATGGATCGGTGAATGGATGGATGGATAGATGTTGGATAAATTATTGACCTAGAGGAAGACACAGGCAGCAGTAGCATGCATGGGAAAGGGATATCAGGGAGGAGTTACGGGGTCTTGGACGGACTTTAGAGGTTGTTGATGAAGAGCGGTATGACTATGATGATGGAGTGTTGGCATGTCTCGAGGATTGTTACGGACCGAAATAAGATGGAGTATAAATTGGTGATGTGTGAGTCCTTAGCATCGGCATGAGATAGGGAACATATGAGACGACTTAAGGAGACTAGGCTGTCATTTGGGGCATTTAAGCAGAAGGTTAGTAGTACTAGGGAAGGTGAGGGTAGTGTCAGGAGGGTGAGGGAGGCAGTAGGGGTATGGGTGGTAGTAGTTCAAGCAAGCTAGCCTAAAATGCGCCCAGATCGCCTGTGTTATAGATGCACCCATTATGGGTGCAAGTAGAGGAGACTTAAAGACATGGAGCAAGGTAGGTTTTAAGAAGGCTATGGGAAGTGCCATAGCCAATGGTTCATTTCGAGTCACATACCAACAAATGCAGTAGTTGGCTCTCACTTTCCGAATTTGATCGACACTGTGCAGTGTTTTAGGTTAGGCGCAAAGTCTCCAATGCCGGAAAAGAAATTGGGGTTTCCCTCAATTGCAAGTACGAGGAGATGTGGGCCTGCATAGATGAACTTAAGACGAACTAGGAGAAATACGGGGTGACGGTCATGTGTGGTGGGTGGACGGGACCCACGAAGTTGTCCATTATCAACTTTATAGTGTATTATAGAGGGGGGCCTGTTTTCATCAAATTTGTTGATACATCCGCCCACATAAAGGATCACTCTTATATATATAGCCTTTTCAAGGGAGGGATTAAAGAGGTGTGCTTAAAGAATCTGGTGCAAGTTGTGATAGATAACGGTAGTGTGCTCATCAAGGCGGGGAGGAAGTTGATGAAGAAGAACAATATGTATTTGACCTCATGTGTGACCACTGCATGGACCTGATGCTCAAGTTGATAAGATAGAGAGAGACAATCGGGAACATCATTAAGGCGGTGAGGAGGCTAACGAACTTCGTATGCAGTCACTCATGGTTGTTGGCTGCGATGTGGGAGGAGTGTTAGGGGGATATTGTCTAAGCGGGTGTGACACAGTTTGCCACGAACTTTATCACACTTATACATCGCACTAAAGACAATAAAAATGATCGATTGAAGGTTGTTCCTAACAACCATGTTCCTGTGTCTGAAACATGGCCGTCATGTCACATTTTAACAAGTGGAAAGTCTTTCTTATGTAAATCACAGTACTTCGTGAATTTATTCATACATTGAAAGCTATCTAAATCAAATGAAATTTATGGCTAAATGACAGAGAAAATTGGGGAGTTCTTTTGGATTTCTGAACTTGGGGTCTGCCAGTCCGGGGAGTTTGATGACCTGGGATTGATTGTTACTTGTTTATTGTTGAGCTCGATTTGATATCTACAGGTTATTTCTCCAGGTTTATGTAGCTATGATCCTCAGGTCCTTAACAAAACTTGAGTACTTTGAGTCTGATGTTTGGATACTTGGATAAGGTATCCTCCTTCAACGAGACTTGAAATTGAAATCTTCTAGGATTTCAAACTACATTTTTTTGGGGATCACTGTTCAAACTCTATTGTTGTTAATCATTTAGAATTTTGTATGGATGACAAATTGAACTTTTGATTCTCTTCAACAACAAAATAAATAAATAAAGAACTTTTGATATTGTTCTAGGCAAGTATTTTAACATGATTATACTCATCAGCAGTAACCGATCAGTACCTGTTTACTGAGATTTTGGATTTTGAGGATTCGCAGAATCTGATCCTTTCCATGCTTGATACCCACATTCAGGTACCATGGGTACGCAATCCCTTTCCTATTGAGTACAATGATTTATTTTCTTGTTGAATTTTTTTTTTTTCAACTTGTTTCTTCTTAACCAACTGGACAGGTTCCAGGATTTTATTTTTATTTTGATTGAATATCATGATACTTTTATTAGTGGTATTATCACTTTGGGCCCAAATAGTTGGGACAAGGTTTTGATGATGATGACAATGACACAACGGTTGGGCCACAAGTAACTTTCGGTTTTCAGTCTGTACAAATGGGGCCATTGGTAAAATCATCAAAACTCGTTGATACTTTGGGCTCCACTGTGGATGGTCCTTGCAAGAAAAATTCCAATAGGTGGACAGAAGAATAGATGGTTAAGAAAGGAAGCACAAGAATAGTTCATGTTCAACTAAAAAATTGCCAAATAACAGCACAATCCTGAAATTTCTCCATCAAAGAACAGCACACTTGTTTTCAGTCCTCATCTTGTTCGAAGGCAACAATGAGAGATGGGTTCAATTCCGTAGCACAATGGTAAACAGCTTCCTTAATATTTTATTAGAATAGATGGTCCAGATTAGAACTAATGAATGGTTAGGGGATTAGTGTTTGTTTTGCTCTGGAAAAGTAAATATACTTGCAAGCAACTCTTTCTAGAATAGTTATGTGAATGATGAATGTGTTTGTTTTGCTCTGGAAAAGTATATATACATGCAATCAACTCTTTCTAGAATAGTTGTGTGAATGATGAATGAAACTTCTGTTTACTCTTTTTTTTTTTTTTTCCCTTAAAACCCATGATGGGTTATCATAGGGCTGCAAGTCATTTCCCAGAAGTTTAGCTGTTTAAGATTGCATGGCGAGACTCCACGCAACCATGATTGAAGAGATTCCAAATCATTTGTCCTTTATTTTTCCCCATCCATCCTCCATCCTTCAATTTACAAATTTTTTTAATCTAAATCTATAACTTTTGTGCTTTAAACATTTACCAATTTTTATATGCGTAATTCTATAAATTAATTTATAATAGATAGTTTTGATCAATGAGTTATTGTAGATGATTGAATGTATTTTTTTTTTTTTTTTTTTTTTTGGATTTATATTATTGAGTGTAAGTTTCTCGTATAAATGTAAGTAAAACCATGTAAAACCATGAGAACATGGAATGAAGTTTCAAGAAGTGTAATTTCAATTCCATTTGGTTTAAGAAACACAAACGGCAGAGAGATTCCATATGTTGAAGTTGTGAGCTGTCCCAGGTGTTATCCAATAATGAGTAAGTGTTAAAAATTTCATCTTTGTTGTCATCATCATCATCATAATAGCCTTGTTACCCCCATTTTGCATTGGTTGGCGATGATTGCCAGCCAGCCAAACATTTTGGCCCAGTTTGGTAAACGACTAAAAATGAGTTCATCTCATTTTAGTTTAACAGTTATTATGAATTAGAGAACTTGATCTCTAACACAGAACATGAACTCATTTTGTAATAGGATTAAAATCTCTAATACACATAGTTACTGTTAAATAAAATGAGATGAACTCATTTTTAGGCATCTACCAATCAGGACATTAAATACTAAAGATCCTGGAATTAATTCAGGCTCCCCCCGCCCCATTTTACTGTTTTACTGATATATGTATTTGAGTTTATTAGTCATGACCAAATTTTAAGTGAGAACTTTTCATGTGGCATGAAATAAACAAGTTGGGTCTACCACTAATTGTGTACATTAACTTGAAATTTTGTTCAAGAACTGCTTCATTTTGCATTTTGGTACCTTTCAACCAATGCAACCTGTGTCACTCTGTAAGTGCTTTTGTAGTATTTGCCTAGTATTTTTAGGCAGTAGCTATTTGTTAAGCACATGAATGCAACTTCCAATATGCTAGTATGGCACAAAAACCAAATTCATGTGTGTTTTTGCAGCCAGTACTTTTGAGCATAATACCTCATAATAGTTAGTTTTTTTTTTTTTTTTTTTCAAGAGCGGATCCTTAAACTAGATTTTCTTGTGGAGTCTTTTGATTGAATCCTGCCATGTAGGGTTACTTTTCTTAACATCCTCCCACTTTACACTAGTGACCAACTCCGACTACAACCCTACTTGTTATCCGTCATTCCTTCTTACCATTGCTTCACTGCTACCAATCACCTTAATGGGCATGTTTTGATATCACCAATTCCATGAAAATCAATGGCAATGAAAAAGTTTTTCCATTGATGTGACAGTTTTTAATGTTTGGATAGCCAAGAGACGAGAAGGGAGGATTCCAGAGAACAATCATTGCACTTTCCATAGTTTTTAAGTCATTGTTGTATTACTAAGGCGCCGGTGCCGTTTTGGTAAACTGAAAATTAAGGTCTGAAAATTAATTTACTAACTGAAAACTTAAACTGCTGAATTTAAATACTTAATTAGTCCTGAAAAATTCGTTTGGTAATTTGTCTGAAAAAAGTTATAATATATGAAAATAAGCACTTTCTATTTTTATTTTTTCTTCGTAAAAATCAGTTTGGTAAAATCAAACCATAAATGTCTGAAAATTGATAATTAGTCGTATTTGCCTCTATTGTCTTAATTTCTATCTTTTGAAGAATAGGAGACAAAACATGATATTGCCTTGTCACTAAATTTCGGACACCTATACCCCATCTACATGCATCTCTCAAACATGACCCCTCAATTAATGCACTATGTGCAATGCTCTTCTTGATAGAACCAAGGGCTGTGTGGGGACCACAGAGATGTACGTGACAAATCCACTCCGTCAATCTGCTTTGCAAGTCCACATTAAGACAGGAGTTTAAAAATCATGCAAATCCAAAACTCATGTGATCCATACCACATGAAACAGTGGGGATTAAATGCCTGGGGTGACAGAAGTTTCACATCAGGATGATATTTGTGCCTACAATTTATTAGAGTGGTAATAACTAGAGGTGTACACGAGTTGAGCCGAGCTTTTGCCCAGCTCGTGCTCGACTCAGACAGCTTGAGTCTCAGCTCGTGCTCGGCTCGGCCTTCGAGCTTGGAACAGCAGCTCGTGCTCGGCTCGGCCAGCAGCTCGGTCCAGTTCGAGCCGAGTTCGAGCTAAGCTCTGACTGTACTAGAGACACAGTCCGACTGTACCAGAGGTTCGTCCTGCCAGTAGTCGCTAGTCGGATGGGTTCGGACTGTACCAGAGGTTCGTCCAGCCAGTGGTCGCTGGTCGAATGGGTTCGTCCGACCAAACCAGAGGTTGGTCTGACTGTATCAGAGCCACCCAGCTAGTGGTCGCTGGTTAAATGGGTTCCGCTACTCAAACAGACGCTACTCGCCGGAAAAAATGGAGAGAATGGAGGAGAAGGCTCACTTTGGGAGAGACTGGACAGACGTTGGAAGGAGGAATTTCTTCGGGCGGTGGAGAAACGGCAAGAGTACTGGGCGAAAGGGAGGGAAAAATGGGTTAGGGTCGGGCGAATGAGGGTTTTTTTTTTTTTTTTTTTTTTTTTTTTAAACCCTTATATATACACTTAAAACTCGATATGAGTCGAGTCTGAGCCAAGTTGAGTCGAGCTAGGTCCAACTCGGACTCGACTCAAAATGTTCCGAGCTCCCAAAAAATGGCTCGACTCGGTTCGAACAAAGTTTCAATCCGAGTTGATTCGAGCTTTTTCGAGCCGAGTCGAGCGAGTTACCGAGCTAACTCTGCTCATGTACAGCTCTAGTAATAACCCTTTTAACGGTTTGGATGGCATATAAACATCATGATTGAGTACACTGAGTAACCAACCGAGCTATTTCCTCCTATCCAATGATCCTTGTTGTGCATTTGTAGCTAGGGGTGCACATCGAACCGGTAGAACCGTGGAACCGGACCGGAACCGACCAAACGGTCCGGTTTCGTCCGGTTCTAGAGTGCACTGGTTCTGGTTCCGGTTCCAAAAATTAAAGAACCGTTTAGTTTGGTTCAGTTCCGGTTTGAGGGTATGTAGAACCGAACCGAAACGTGATCCGAGCCATGAATCCGAACTGTGAATCCGAACCGTGGATCCGAACCGTGGAACTGAACTTGGAACCGAACCATGGAACTGTGAGTTTACAATATATTTTAGTTGTATATTTGACTCATGATTTATGGTTTACAATGCACCATTTGCTTGCTTTCATAAATGTATTTTTTCATACCATATACAATATCTAAACCATTCATCAAATGGATCACAACTTGAATGGACATGGGCTAAATTATAAAATAGAACATGCAATTGGGCTGGATTATAAAAAGCCCAAAACTGTGAAACTGATCCGGAACCGAACCGGTTTTCACGGTCCGGTTCCGGTTTGGTTCTAGGGTGCTAACGGTTCGGTTCTGATTCCGAAAATTTTGGAACCGTAAGGAACGGTTCGGTTCCGGTTTCACCCCAAAACTGGACCGAACCGAACCGTGTGCACCCCCATTTGTAGCCCATCGAGAAGGTTGATCTTGATTTAAATTATTATTATTATTTTTTTTAAAGGTTATTAGCTACAATTAGGGTGTGGGTCCAGTACACGATAGTTTATTGATTAGTCACCATCATTAGCACTTAGATCCGGATAGCCTGACCAATGCGAGCATAGCTTGATGATCCAAAATGATCATCTGGTCGGGATGATTGAGTCCACTAGAGTAACCAACCGTGCCATTTCCTCCTATTCAATGGTCCTGATTGTGCATTTGGAACCCATTGAACGGTTAAGAACATCAAACCAATGTGATACTCGTATGGGACCCACATGGTTGCATTGGTTGATGATCCAACCCTCAGATTGAATTTGTGAGCAAATCCCACTATTGAAAATAGAACCTATAACATTCAATAATGACGGAAAAGTTGAATTGATTGATGTAGAGATCTACTAAATTATTTATATCATGTAATCATGTAGCCACGTGGGCAGCATCAATCCATGGTTTTGGTTTCTGATCATTGATTTTCATGGACAAAGCTTCAATGCTAGCTAAGGTGGTCCAACGTGTGAGGGATTTGAAGTAGAAGACATCAGATCATTTAATAAACATCCAGGTCAGATGATTAATATGATATTTATGTTTCCTTTCATCAAAGTATCTGCGACTTTATGAATAGCGGGCCCCAGGAAGGTTTCAATTGTGCAGGTCATTGTCACTATTGCTTTATGTGATGTGGTTCGCTCGAGCGTTCAATCTGCCTCATTTTTCAACATACCACAGACTCCCTTCAGCAACACCAAGTTTTGTGGGCCTTATCATGATGTGTGTTATATCCAAACCTTCCATCCATTTGGTGAGATCATTTTAGCGGCTGAGCCCAAAAATGAGGCAGATCCAAAGCTCAAGTCGACCACACCACATAAAGCAATGGGATTGGACGTCTTATCTTTTATAACTTCTTCTGGGACATAGAAGTTTTCGATCAAGCAGGTATTTTTGTTTTTCCTTCATTCAGGTCAGTGGACCTTATGAACGGTGTGGATGTCAAATAAACATCATGATGGGCCTATCGAAACTTGGCCTCCAAATCATAGGAAAATTAAAGAAAGAAGAGATTTTATAAGGATTTAGCTTGCGGATTTTTAGGGATTTTTTTTCTTGCTGGAAAAACATATAACGTTTGGAAATTCTTAAAGGGCAATTCTGTTATTTTAAAAAGTTGGCAAGGATATTTTCGTCAAAATTTTAAACAAAAATAACTTACTTCATTCAGCCCTAAGTTTTAAGTAGAGTTGCGGTGGCCCAAAAAAAAAAAAAAAAAAAATCCTCAAATTTTAAGAAATATTTATAATTAAGTACTTTTTTCTTTTTTTTTTTTTTTTTTTTTTTTTTTTTTTTTTTGTTACCAAAGAGCCTGGAATACCAAAATCACTGAAAATAGTTTTTTTTTTTTTGAAAATAGCATTTTTTTTTTTAGTGATAAGTCTAAAATTTAAGTTTTAGCAAACACATACTAAGTTTTACCAAACTGATGCATGAAGGACGTGATGAGGTCGATCACCATCTTCCTCAACTGATAAATACCTTAAATCTATAAGACACTCTTAAAACTACAAGAGAAAATTCTCGAATCTACAAAAAATAATAAATGTTTCTATTTTTTTTTTTATTGATTTATATATATATATAAAAATCAATAAAAAATAATATATATATATATATATATATATATATATATATATATATATATATATATATATATATATATATATATATATATAAACAAGTTTAGCATACTTAGATAACTATAAACAAATCCTAAAATGTAATTAAAATAGTCCTAATTGAATAAGGAAATAAATCTTGAAAAACGTGCAAATTTTTGCATCCATTGACCATTAGTTGACAAATTGAGCCAATCAACCGAATGGGCTAAAAAACGTCCAGAGACAAAAACTAGAAATTTTTTGAATTTCGACCTGTTGACCCAATTGGTCGACCTGTCGAAACAGGTAGAAATTGTCTAGCAACAATTTTGGAATTTCTGACGGAATTTCGACTAGTCCACTAGATCTATCGACCGGTCGAACTATGCTGAACTTTAGCTCTTCTTTGGGCTCTTCTTCGGGCTTATTGATCCATGTCCTACATCAATCCCCTCCACTTCAAGAAAACTCGTACTTGAGTTATCCTCCTGTTTTGGTTTATAATACTCATACATGTCTGCCGCATTGAATGTGCATGACATCTCCATGTCTTCACGAAGATCAATAATATAAGTGTTATCATTGATCTTTTGGTGGATAGGTATTGGTCCAATCTTCTTGCTCTTCAGTTTATTGTACATCTTGATTGAAAATTTTTCTTTATGTAGATGAACCATCATGTTGTCGCCCACCTCAAACACCTTCGGATGCCAATGTTTGTCAGCCAATTTCTTGTATTTGTTATTGGAAGTTTGCAACTTGGCTTGAACATCAGCGTGGATGCTCATGATTCGGTCCGCCATATGTTCTGCAACGATGCTCATGCCCAAGAGCTTGGGCAAAGGAACCAAATCAAGAGAATGTCTAGGCACTCATCTGTAGACTACTTCAAACAGAGACTTGCTGGTGGAATGATTTTGCATATTGTTGAAGGCAAGCCAAAGCAAAATCCCACTGCTTGGGTTTATTACCCAAAATACATTTATAAATTTCTGAGCGTAAGATTTACCACCTCGGTTTGTCCATCTGTCTACGGATGATATGCATTGTTGAACTGTATCTTGGTGTCAAATTGCCTCCACAAAGTCCTCTAAAAGTGACGGAGGAACTTAGTGTCACGATTTGAGCTGATAGATTTTGGAACACCATAGAACTGTACAACCTCGGAAGAATAAATTTACGACATGTATGGCGTCAAGAGTGTTCTTGCATAGTATGAATTGAGCCATCTTGGACAATCCGTCGACTACAACAAACACTAAATCCATTCCACGATAAGTCCATGTGAGACCTATCACAAAGTTTATATATATATATATAAAAGTCCTCCTAAGGGCTATTAGGGACAGGCAATGGAGTATATAGGCCAACATTTTATGACCACCCATTAGATGCTTGAACACGTGTGGCACCACTGTACTTCTTTTTCCACATCCCATTTCAGCTGTGGTCAATAATAACGTTCCTCTAGGAGAGTTATTGTCTTGTCTCACCCTAGATGACCACCAGGCCATCTCTATGTAGCTCTTGGATGATACGGTCTCACAACAAATTCTGTGGAATGCACAGCTGATTTCCTTTGAAGAAAAATCCATCCTGAATATGGAGGTCACTGGGCTATCCTTCTTGGCATCTAATCCACACGTTCTTGAAGTCGTCGTCATTGACATATAGGTCATTGAGGCATTCGAACTCGACAACCTCATTTCTCATGGTGATCAACAAGGTTGCCCATCAGCTAAGCACATTAATCACCTTGTTCTGTTGTCCAAACTTATGCTTCTGTACAATGTGAATTCCAACAAGAATGAAATCCACCTGGCATGCACACGATTCTCGTTAGCCTTCCTATTTATATATTTAAGAGCTTGATGGTCTGTGTAAAGAATAAACTCCCACTGAATCAAGTAATGCCTCTAATGTCGCAATGCTTGGACCACCGCGTACAGTTAAAGCTCATACATTGACCACTTTTTTTTGTGGGCATCACTGAGCTTCTTGTTGTAGAAGGTTGTTGGCCTACCTTCTCGTGACAAAATTTCCCTAATTTCGATATATAAAACATCGCATTCGACCTTGAATAGTTTTGTCGAAGTTAGAAAGTACAAGAACCGGAGTTATGGACAATTTATGTTTAATTTCAGCAAAGCTCCTTTCAGCTATGCCAGTTCACTGAAAATGGTCCATTTTTCATACAATCTGTACTTGATGCCATAATGGTATTGAAATACTTCACGAACCAACGTCACCAACCCGTGAAAACTTCATACTTCGTGAATGTTTGTTGGAATTGGGCATTCTTTAATGGCTCTCACCTTTTCATCATCCTCCTGGATGCCTGTGGATATCACAACAAATCAAAAAAACAATAGGCGCTCATTCAAACAACTGCATTTTTTCATATTAAGGTACAACTTGTTCTCGGTGAGCACTTGAAGCACCTGTTTGAGATTTTTCATATGGTTCGCTTTGTTCTGACTGTATATCAAGATGTCATAAAAATAAACCACCATGAATCATCAAATGAATGACTTCAAAATCTAGTTCAACTCTCTCATAAATGTACTAGGTGCATTCGAGAGCTCAAAGGGCATGACCATTCATTCGTATAAACCCTCCTTGTTCTTAAATGCTGTCTTCCACTCATCACTTGACTGAATACAAATCTGATGCTAGCTGCTTCTCAAATTCAATTTGAAAAATACTTTTGCCCCTTATAGCATATCCAATATGTCATCCTCCCGAGGTATAAGAAATCTATACTTCGTGGTGATTTTATTTATGGCCCGACTGTCGACACACATGCGCAAACTCCCATCCTTCTTAGGTGTTAATAGAGTTGGTAGGGCACTTGGGCTCATGATTTCTCTCACTAGACCCTTCTGAATCAATTCCTTCACTTGTTCTTACAAAATATTGCACTACTTCGAACTCATCCGATAGTGATGGCAATTGGGTAAGCTAGACCTCGAGACAAGGTTGATATGGTTCTGAATATCTCGCATGGAAGACAACCTGTCAAGAAGTTCATCAGGCCAAATTACTTTAAATTCTCGTAGCAATAGTTTTAGTTTCTTGGGAATGATGGTGGATTCTGCCTCTTTCCCTTTACATTCAATGCATAGACTTGTCCCGTCTTCGTGGATTCCTCAACAAAGTCTCGTATGACTAGGAGAGAACGCCTCTCCACTTTAGAAGTTTCAGGTTACTCCTCTGGTCCCATAGGGGCTAGTATTGTTTTTCGGCCATCCTTGACAAAAATATACACATTTTCTCATCGTTTATGAGTGGCATCATGATTTGATTGCCACGGTCAACCAAGTAGTATGTGTCAGGCCTCCATGTCAATTACATCGCATAGGACTTGGCCCTTATAATGTTTACCAATTGAAAGAGATATAATGCATTGTTCAGTTACCTTTGTCCCGCATACTTTCTTAATCCATCTTATTGTATATGAGGGATGCCGTTCTACTTCTCTACCATAACCTTGGAGATGATGTTCTCGCTGCTTCCACTATCAGTGATCATATTGTAGACTTTTTGATTCACCATACACCTTATTCGGAAGTTGTTGTGTTGTTACGGGTGTACCTCCTTTTGTGTATACAATAGGCACCTCACTCTTAGGGGGTTTTTGGCGCATGGTATTGGGAAGGATTAGGTGGGATGAGATTCAAAAAATGTAATTATTATATATGGCAGGGATTGTCTCCTGTTACCATGGGGATAAGCTTAATTCCATGCTATGTTTGTAATACGGTGGTACATTGAATGGAGATACCCACCATCATTTGAAACTATTAAGAATAACACATATGTGTTATATCCAAACTGTTCATCTGTTTTGTAACCTCATTTTATGGCATGGGCCTAAAAATGAGGCAGATCCAAAACTTATGTGGCCCCAAAGAAGTTTTCAATGGTAGGTATTCAATCCCTGCTGCTTTCTATGGTGGGGTCCACTTGAGCTTTAGATCTACCTGATTTTTTGGTCCATGCTCTAAAATGATCTCGAAAAATGGGTGGACGGTGTGGATATAACCCACACATCATAGTGGGGCCTACATGACTTGCTAACATTGAGTGGAATTGGGACAGGACCTAATGCAATTTCATCTAATCTAATTCCAAGCTTTTCCATTCTTCCCAAACATTGAGTGGAATTGGCACGGGACCAAATGAAATTCCATCCCACCTAATCCCATCTAATATCATGCGCCAAACGCCCCCTCAGGGACTCACCGTGATCCCACAGAACCTAATCTGCTTCATCCACGGCTTGCTGATCCAATTCATCAACATATGGGTCTTCCTCTACATTCTAAGTGCCACCATCATTAATAGCGAGGTTAGCCAGTTGTCGTTGGGGGAAGGTGTTTGATAGGTGACTCGGTTGGCCACATCGATAGCAATGGTTGCACCTTGACCGACCATAGGGGTTTGGTTATCCTACTTGGATCGACAACAACGGTCGTGCCCTTTTGGGGCCTAACTTGCTTGCTTCCCGACTCTCGGTTCGCGAATGTAGGAGATTGAAAATGCTCCTACAAATTCTTTCCCCTTGTCCTATGGTGCTCCTTGCGTAGGACCCGCAATGACTACCCTAGTAGTAGGGTAGGTCCATGTATTGGAACGCTCGAGTTGTGCTTCCTCTTGAATGGCTAGCTTGATCGCCTCATTCATTGTGCAAATGGGTTGCATTTAAACCTGATCTTGGATCGCTACATGCAACCTGTCATTGAATTAAACGACTTGCTGTGATTCAGTTTTGATCAAATCACTCCTCTCCTTCACACAGTAGAACTCTTTAGCATAATCTCTCACCATTTGACTACCTTGCTGACAATTTTGGTACCGCTGGAACAATACTAGTGAATGGGGAGGAAACGTTGCACATTAGTTGTTTTATCCCCTGCCACGTGCAGATTGGTGCTTTCATCTGCCTTGTTTGTGCTAGCTAAAGTTGCTCCCATCAAGCCAAAGCTCCACCCTTAAACTTATATGCCAACAATTTGACATTCTTCTCTTTAGGAATTTCCATGTAGTCGAAGAAATGCTTGACCTCAAGCAGCCAATCAATTAAATCATTGATGTGGAGTTGGCCATTAAAACTAGGTAGATCGACTTTCATCATGAATTCTTAAGCTGTCTGATCTACTCGATCGTTGCCTCGTTCGGGATGTTGGAGGATCATGTCATTGATCTCTTCGTCATTGGATCTCACCTTCTTAGGTGTGATTTCGCGATTCACGATCAGCATCACCTTGCAATAAACATGATTGTGAACTTCAGCCCCTACCAGAGGTGGATCATCACCACGAACACAGAGTTGTCCTAGGGCCTCCGTCATGTGATCAATGGTAGCTTGCAACTCTTGCATGACTTGTCTATTCTCCTACCATGTTGCTTCAAAAGCCATCATTGTTAAAGAACAATTTCCTAGAGCACCGTCCGTGGGATTGTTCTTTGACCCGTTGTTAGAAGCCATTTTGCTGAAGAAAAACCTTGCTTTGGTACCAAACTAACACAGGGAAGGACATGATGAGGTCGATCACCATCTTCCTTAATCAATAAATACCTTAAATCCACAAGGCACTCTCGAATCCACAAGAGAAAATTCTCAAATCCACAGGAAATAATAAAAGCTTCTAAGGAATTATGATTGATTCATGATTAAAAAAAATGAGTTTAGCATACTTAAATAACCCTAAACAAACCCTAAAATGTAATTCAAAGAGTCCTAATTGAATAAGGAAACAAATCCTGAAAAACGTGACAATTTTCATGTTCATCGACCTGTCATTGATTGGTCAAGTCTATTTGTCGAACAGGCTAAAAAATGTCTGGGGACTAAATCTAGATATTCTGTGAATTTCAACTTGTCGACCCGATTGGTAGACTTGTCAAACAGGGTCTTCGACCTATTGATCAGATCTGTCAACCCGTCGAAACAGGGAAAAATTGACCAGTAAGAATTCTGAAATTTCTAGAGAAATTTTGACCTATCGATCAGTTCTGTCGACCGGTTGAACTATGCCGAACTTTAACTCTTCTTTGGACTCCTCTCTAGGCTTATTGATCCATGTCCCATATTAGTCCCCTCCACTTTAAGAAAACTTGTCCGCGAGTTATCCTCCAGTTTCAGTTCATGATACTCGTACAGGTCCGCCACATTGAACGTGCATGACATCTCCATATCTTCAGGAAGATAAAAAACATAAGCGTTGTAATTGATTTTATGGAGGATAGGTATCGGTCCAATCTTCTTGCTCTTCAGTTTATTATACATCATGATTGGAAATATTTCTTTGTGCAGATAAACCATCGCATTGTCGCCCACCTCGAACACCTTCGGATGCTGATGTTTGTTAGTCAGCTCCTTGTATTTGTCATTGGAAGTTTGTAACTTGGCCTGAACATTAGTGTGGACGCCCATGATTTGGTTCGCCATATGTTCTGTAACGACGCTCATACCTGAGAGCTTGGGTAAAGAAACCAAATCAAGAGTATGTCGAGGCACTCATCCATAGATAACTTAAAACGGGGACTTGTTGGTGGAACGATTTTGCATATTGTTGAATGCGAATTCCGCCTGAGCCAAAGAAAAATCCTGTTGCTTTTGTTCACCACTTGAGATGCAACGTATAAGATTTCCGAGCGTATGATTCACCACCTCAGTTTGTCCATCTGTTTGTGAATGATATGCATTGTTTAACTGCAACTTGGTGTCAAATCGCCTCCACAAAGTCCTCCAAAAGAAACCGTGGAACTTGGTGTCACAATCTGAGGTGATAGATTTTGGGACACCATGTAGCCGTACAACCTCATAGAAAAATAAATTTATAACATGTGTAGTGTTAAGAGTCTTCTTGCATGGTATGAATTGAGCCATCTGGAGAATCTATTAACCACAACAAACAGTGAATCAATTACATGTTGGGTCAGTGAGTGGGAGACCTAGCACAAAGTCCATAGAAAAATCCTCCAAGGGCCGTTAGGGACAGGTAATGGAGTGTAAAGGCCAGTGTTCTGTGACCTCCCCTTGGATGCCTGCCACATGTTGTAACACTTTATTTTTTTTTAATGGTGAGTACCCAACAATCCCACTGTTTCTTATGATGTGGCCCACTTGAGATTTAGATTGCCCTCATTTTTTGGCCCATGCCCTAATCTTGACCATCATGTCAAATGAATGGAGTGTGCAAGTGCTATATTGTATAAAGCACACCTTTGTTTGTCAGCTGCTTGACTGGTCGAGCACGTCCTTGACCAGTCGACCTTCGACGAATTGAGGACCATACTTGACCCGTCGAAGTGCGTTGGTTTGCTCATTAAAAGAGGGAAAAATACTCTTTCAATTCATTTTTTCTTTTCTTCCTCGACTAGCCGTGGCTCCACTCATCGAACCCATCTCCATTTCTTCACTGTAAGTGGTTTATTTCACAAATCCTTCTAGATTTGGGTTCCTATTTTCTTGTTAATCTTTCATTTGTGATTTATTTTGAAATTCACATCCTTTCTATAGTAGGTTTTGTGTAAAAATTAGATTTAAGCCAAACTCATCTATCATTTATAATACTTTCTATTACAATCTCTAAATGGAGCATCGCACTAAGAGGAAGCCTACTTGGAAGGGCCCTAGCGGCTCCTCCTCCAGGTCGACTCCAGTAAGGGTGAGAATCCTAAGATTTCCCGAAGAAGATTCAAAGCATGTTAGAGATTTCCGCTCTAGGAAAATTATCATTGAAAGGACAATGAACGTAGATCACATTGCTTCATTCTAGCTCTTACCTATTCTCACCACCGTTGGTTGGGAAAATATTCTTAGTTGGGACGGAATGGCATTCCACTTGATAATGCAAGGGATGTATGCTTCCATAGGTACATTGTCTCTTGATGATCTAACATTCTCTATTAATTTTAGAGAAGGAACAGTTCCAATTGATCCGCGCTTAATTTCAGGGTTGATGGATATTAATGTTAATGATGAAGGCATACCCATTACTACCTTTGCTGAGAGAATGATTGAATCTGAACGACGGAAAATTCCCTGTAAATTATGTCGGTTTAATGCCGAATGGAGTTCTGAAAATGCCCTCCGTGCCAACAAGATATTACCCAAATACAGAGTACTTCATTGCATTTTCACATCTAATGTCTATCCTCAGTTCAGGAATAAGTCTGAACTTACTCCCTTCATGTCTCGTATTCTCTATGCTGTCATGTTTGGCATTCCTATTTGTCTTCTCGCATTGATATGTTACTTAATTATCCAATTTCATAGCCATCATGGCCATGTATCTGTCCCTTTTGCTTATCTCATGACAAGCATTGTTATTCATTGCAATGTTGTCATTCCACCTACTGAGGAGCCAGAGGTTGCCCTCCCATTTGATAACACAAATGTCCATAAGATGAACCTGGATTTTCTACCTGGCCATAGAGATAAGGATGAAGTAGAAGAAGAGGACGCACCTTTACCTGAAGACTCGTCCATGGATGACATCTTTGCGGAACTTGAATCGGATGATGCTGCTGATCTTGACTATCAACCTTCCTAGGTTGATGATCGGCTTAAGTTATTAGAAGAGAAAGTTGTTGAGTTGAAGGTATCACAGGATACTCTAGCTGAAAGTCACAAAGCTTCCATGAAGTATATGCGAAAATATTTTCATCGCATTACCGAAGGACTTCACCTGATTAATCCTTCTATACCTCCTCCATCTTCCTCTGGATCCGATTAGCTTGATTTTCTTTCATGTTGGGTTGTATAAACTTTAAATACGTGTGTTCTTGGTTATTAACTCTTAAACTATAGTTTTTTTTTTTTTTTTTTTTTTTTTTTTATGCCCCTTGATTACTTTTGTCATAACTCCCTTCATTGACATATTTTTATGCATTTTCTAGTTATTATTCTACTGATTCAGTTATGGTTTAATTATATTCACATGCATGCTCTTTCTTTTGTCAATTTATGATAAAAAGGGCGAAGAGAATTTGCTAATTTACAAGTAGAATATGAATGTGAATGATGATATCTGATTAGAATGGAAAATGGAAAATGTTACTATATGGATGTTGGAGTATTGCATTGGAATGGTATATGTTATAATACAGGGGAAGTATAAAGTAGGGAGAAGCTCACATTGAGGGGGAGTAGCAGCAAATTCATTGCATATTCATTAAAGCCGCACCTTCTACTACAACATGGAATTCAAGATACTATTGTAGTTGTTGTACTAAGTGTTTTGTCACAAATTTGACAAAGGGAGAGATTGTAAGTGCTATATTGTATAAAACACACATTTGTTTGTCAAATTTCGTTTAGAAAAAACAACTTATGAAGTGGTCCATCTAATGTGGATCAAGATGGAAAGTTCAAGTCTCAAGCAAGTTCAAGTATGGTTCAAGACCTTACTGAAGTACAAGTCATGAAGAAGATCAAGATGGAAAGTTCAAGCTTTACTAAGTTTAAATTCTACTACACTTCTAGTAGAAGATCAAACTTCATCTTCAACTACACATTCTATTGAAGAATCATGGAGGAGAACAAGTTTCAAACTTCAATGTTTAGTCTTTTCAGGCATAACAGACCCTAGAAAGACCTTAGACTTAGGTGCTTTCAAAAGATGAACTTATATGGATTTTTATACTTTGTTAGGCTTAAGTTCGACTAGTCTAGGCTTAGGTTTGACTAGTCTAAGCTGTGGCTCGACTAGTCTAAGAAAATCTTCAACCAACCGAAGTTTAAATTTCAAAAAAAATAGATTTTTCTGTTGCTTCCTCGACCAGTCGAAGAAGGGCCTTCGACTAGTCAAGGGTTGCTCGACTCGAAGTCTAGCAACTAAAATCTGGCACCCTCGACCAGTTGAAGCCCATGCTCAACCAGTCGAACAAGGCCCTCGACCAGTTAAGCAGGACCTTTGACCAGTCGAAAAACAGTTTTATCCGATTGCGCTTAAAACTTAAAAATTTGTTAAATCTTAGACGAGTCGAAAGATACCTTAGACGAGTCGAAAGAACAACTTTTTAGCCTATAAATAGATGCATGATCTCAATCCGAAATTACCAATCCAAGCTAGAAAAAGTCTTCATTAAGATAGAGAGAAGTCTCCACTATCTTCAAGCTATTAGTTGGTAATTTTTTAAATAGATTTTTGTTTTAATTCCTAGATCTCCATTTTATGAATCTTATTCTTTAAAGAGAGTAGTTACTTTTCTTTGATATCTTGAGGAATTCAAACAAGTAGCCTTTGGTTTAAATATATTTAAAATCAATCTAGAACCTAGAACCCTTGTTTATGTGACTGGACATTGAACATTCTACTACAAGAGAAGCGGTTCTACAGGTTACATCAAGAGATACATCTTCAAGGTGAAGATAAGTGTATTTTTATCTTTTGTATTTTCATTTTATAGAGATAGCTAGAAAATCTCTTTTGGTTGGTTTGTCTGATATATCCAGAAAATCTCAGTGTGAGGTTTTTGTTTTTGATAGCCCTTTAAAATCACAACTGTATTAGGTTTTAAGGTGATCCTGTGAAAACTTTGTTTATAGTGAAAGCCAATATCACGTGGATTGTGATTATTGGGAGTGGAGTAGGTGTGGCTGTTTGAGAGCAGTTAGTGTACACAACGAACCATTATAATTCTTAGTGTTTGTGGTGAATGTTTACTTTTTACATATGTGGAGAATGGCTGTAATTTTATTTATGCAAATGTGGTGAATGCCTGTAATAGATAGCTTTATTGGATCTTCTTTTGGTTTGAGATTTTGATCCTTACGATTGTTCGTGAAATAAGGTTGTCTTGCCTAAACTTTGTTTTGGGTGTAGGTTGTCCTACGAACTAAGTTTGAATCAATTTTTCAATACTAGTGAGAGTATATTTCTTGATTTATTTATTATTTCAGCAAGTTAATTTTTATCTGGCATAGTCCTATTCACCCCCCCCCCCCCCCCCTCTAGGATTGTTAAGCTTGCCCTTTTCAGAGTGAATTCCTGAAAACGCTTTCTTGGAACCCATAGCCAAAAAAGGAAAAAAAAATGCACATCACTGAGAAATCCAACCCACCTCCACAAGATTCTCTCTCCTTCTCATTCTTCTTCTCCATTTGCCACAACTGCCACACTAACTACATCCCTGTCCTTCTCACTGTCCATTGTGGTGGTCCCCTCATTTAGATATGAACCATCCATCTGACCAAATTATTGCGGAAACCCAAAGCTCAACCATCCGCTAATCCGAAACTCCCTGTGCAGCGCACTTAAACCGCTGATCAACCTCATTTTAAAGCTCCCATCCTTCAATGAAGTGTAGAGCCTGTTTAACAGTTTAGATTTCTATCCAAACCATCTCGGTTGACCCCACACAACTTCCACTATGCAACTTTTGTCTGCAAACAAACCACGATTGTTATAGAGTCCGCTAAAAATAGAATCCTTCCGCTTCCACAATCCACGTTCTCCTTCAACAAATCGACTGCCGGATCTCAACCATCCATATTCTTAGATTTAAACCTTCATCCAACAGTCAATGATGCTCTTGCATTTTCCTTTGTTATCATCCAATCAACAAGAATCATGTTTTCTCGTTCTCCTCCATGATTGAGCACGCGCAATCCAAACTCGCCTAACACTTCTCCTTCTAAACCCACCATGCAAATGGAATTAAAGCTTTAAAAATTCGATGTCCCGAGCTTCAGGGACTGATCTACACTATCCATAAAGGTCTGTTTGAAGAAACACCCCACCTACGGAATGTTGCTATTATCACACCACCATTTAAGGTGATAGAACCCACCATCGTTTGGTCAGTTAAAACCTTGCATTTAGACTATACTATTACATGAGGCCCACCAGTTCAATACATAATCATCTAACCGACCAGATCGATCTAGCTTTTAGACACAAACAACCCCGAGTGTAACTCCATCTCCACGCCGCAACTCATTCGAATGATGGTTTCTGTATACAACCTTGATACTGACTTTGAAAATCGGAAGAGCTTAAAGAGTGTATAAACCCTTCTACCGACAGAAGGAATCAGAGGAAAAGAAGAATAGGAAAAGAGGAAGAAGAAGAGAAGAAACGAGGAAGAAGATAAGAGAGAATCACCGCAGAATCGACTCATCGAGTCAACCCGCTGAGTCTTCACATTCAAACCAATTCCAAGTTTAATCCAGAACTTGTGTGCGATCCTTGACAGGTAGACTCTTGTCCAACCTATGTGATTCAAAACAGTATGCTAGTTAGGGTTTGATGCTATCGATTCATTGAGTCGACTTAGTGAGTCATTAGGTTGAGTACTTAGATTTCGGATGGAGAATAGAAACCTTACTTTAATCTATGTATGACCAATAATTGTAATTCCATGTAGATGCCTTCATCATTTTACATAGAAAATGTAAAAAGTCACATTAAGCCGCTTAGTGTAACGTCTCGGAAAAATCCGTACAAAGACCCGAGTACCACCTCAGGCAGAAATCACTAAGGACCAAATCCTTTAGAAATTAGACGAAAATTAATTAAGTGCTAAACTGAATTAAACTCTAGATTAGCTTGAACAACTTTCTATACGATCTGTAAGACTCAAAACTAGTAGAATCGCTAATGCTACATTGCCTAAAAACCTAGGATCAATCTCTAAACCCAGTTGCCCTCGGGAGCACATTGAAACTCCGTATTGGACCTGGACCGCACGTCGAAAGTCCAATGACCACGAAACTATACAAATATGACTGCCTTGCTGGACTTGACAACCTTCTTGGAAATCAAGTCCTAATAGTATCCAGAAACGTACAACTTGACCCACGAGCGAAGTGTGTGAGAAACGCAAATATTTTTAGAAAATGAACTTAGATTTAAGTGAATTGGACCGTTCGCTTGCAGGCCAAATTTAAGGCTTCAGACCGTCAGAATCTGACCCAAATACACCCTCAAATCAGAAAAATTTTTCTACACAGGTCAGTGTACTTGTGACCCTGATCGAGTGACGATGACCGTTGAACTAAAACTGGTCCTCCACGGTCGATCTCTAAACCTGATCGGACTGAAAACTTAACCTTGTCAGGGAACTTTTTCTGAAATGTATGCAGAAAAGGGGCCTCCAGATGAGCTCCGTTGGCCTGAAACAAGCAACTTTTGGCTATAACCTAAGTATACCATGGTGCTGAGGCCATTGAGGCCAGTTTTGGGCCTATATAAAAACCTAAACCCACCCCTCTCTCATTCCATATGAATTTTAACCCTAGGAGAGAGAAGAGAGAGAGTGCGAGAGATTGTTCCTGGGATTCGATCCCACCACTCCACGTGCTTAACCACCGCTTCCGTGTCGCAATACCAGCAATTCCGATCCTGTTATTAGGTAAGAAATCCTAACCCTAACATGTTTTAGGTATCCAAATAGGAAGATCGGCGAAATAGCTAACCTATTTTGTGATTCAGGTAGCCGTTGTGCCGTAGATAAAGACTCAGTGTACAAACTGAGTTCGATACGTGTTTACCGGCGAAAGGTGCGGACTATAAACATTTAGGTTATGGTTTTCAAGGCTTTTAATGTCAGTTAATGATTTATGACTGACTTGATTGCTCTCACATGTGCTTAGATACGATGTTTTCCTTATATTACATATGTATGTGTAATATATTGATTTTAATGCATTCTATGTGTTTGTTGAAATGTTTGATTAAATATGGAATTATGATTTGTGCTTGTTATGATTGATGTTTGAAAATACATTATTGTTGTACGTGTGGTGAGTCCTTTGTGAAAGGATTTGCTACAACACCTGTTATAACTACTTTTTATATGTATGTTAATACGTGTAATCTAAGTGTTTGACAAAATGCCAGAATGAGAAAATGCTCGTTGAAATGTATGTATAGAGGGTGTTGAGATGCGATTCTCAGTGTCCTTATTTATAGTTACAATTTCCTTCATGTAACCTATCCTATTACTACGTGATTTATGAATGAAATGCCTATGTATGATAACATGTACTCTATGTGTTTGTTGAAATGCTCAAATATGATTCATATTTAGATCTGGTTGTCACATGCTGTCTTTGAATATCACATGTGAATGCTATTGTTTGGAGTGTGATTGGACTACGATGTAGTCCAGGCGGTCGGTAATGGTTTATGACCGAGTGGCTGAGTAGTTTTGCCACAACAGATACGTTCGATGAATCCGAGTTATACAATGATTGTCGATAGTGGTTAGGCCACGAGGAGTGCTTATGCGCTCCATGTCGATCAATTCAGTGTACGCTCGTACTAGTCGAGCTTGTCAAGCAATCCGATTGGCTTAATGTATATTCACCATGTATGGACGCTCTGCTTGAATCTAAGGTACCAACTTACCAGTGAAAAACCTGTTTAACCTTGGTACCTCGATCCGCTAAGACTCATGAGCTGGACATGGTGGTATGGGACACCATGGTCGAGCTGTTGGTCTACGCTGGGGTGACGAGCCTCCCCGTAGTGTCCAGTGAGCAACCTAGTCTCGTGAGCCGAATACAATGGTATGGGACACTGTATTCGAGTTTTCGGCCTACGATTAGGTGACGAGCCATCCGTAGTGACCTCGAGCGTATACTTGGTCTACGATGAGGTGACGAGCCTTTCTGTAGTAACCTCGAGTCTAACCCAGGCCTGCGCTGAGATGACGAGCCTCTCCGTAGCGGCTTGGAAATATTTATCGTATGTGACTAGCTAGGATTAATGACCCTAAATGGATTATTGTTTGGGTAAGTGATATAAAGGGAGGTGCCTTAGCTTCTCAAACACGATGTTTGAATAAACCTAAATAAGAACTTGGCTAACATAATCATGCACCGCATTGCATGTGCTTTGGCGAGGAAGTGCACATTTGGGGAGGTTGCCATGCACGATCGTGAGATGATGTCGATGAGGGAGTGTAGGCGAGGGCATGCATCATTATCGCATATCATCCTTGCATTAACAAGAGTACTTAGGATTTGATTGTTGTACTACCTTATCATTACTGCTTGATTGAATTGATAACATGTTAACCTTTGCCTTATAGGTCCACTGAGTTGATCACTCACTCCCACTCTGGGATGGTGTTTTTAAACACTAACCAGACTCTGGTTTAGTTGCAGATGATGACAATGCTTACGAGGCGGAGCCTGATTTTTATGATGACGAGGAGTTCTCCTATTTGCAACACTTTGACGGGCCTATATAGACCTGGAGTTACGTCACCGGGGCTACAGGGATATGGATAAATGACATTACACTTTATCATTTTGTATATTTTGGAATCAAATATGTAATTATTTAACTTGGTAACCTGTTCATACTCTGGGGACTTACAACCATTTATATGCTTTATTATGTATCACAGTCTTCCGCTTGCGTAATCTAAGTGTCTCTGGAGTATGATATGCTGATTTTGTATAATCTCATTCATGGTTAATGTACTAACACAGACAACATTTAATCATCATTATCTATGTTGCATAAGTGATGCGTTGGAACTTGGGAATTGGGCTCTTGCTCGACCCCCGATTTCCAATGCGTTACAAGTTGGTATCAGAGCATGATTTGGATTAAACTTGACTTGGATTATAGTCACATGACACACACTGACACACTTTGACTTAGGAGGTGCGATAAAACGTAGAGACAGTCATAGGATCCCCAATTTCGCCAATCGACGAAATTGACCGAAACTGACCATTAAAATCGGGACCCGTACGCATTTGAGATCATGCATGGTGATTCCAGATCTTTTCTAGACTGTCAACCGACGGGTTAAGATGATAAATTGACAAATTCCACATTCAGACAACACACAACACGTGAATATACGCGAGATGGGACCTGAAACAACTCAAACTGACTAGGGGGCCCAAACGGTCCAAAACGGGGGGATCCAAAGTGGACCGCGCACACATACGACACCCAGGGGGGATGCCATCACCCATGGGGCGAGGCCTCGTCTGGATGTCCAGCGACCAGCGATGCCATGCCGGATCGGCAAGGCCTCGCCGCCCAGTTGGTCCGGGCCTGTCGGGTCGCAGCGGGTCGGCGTCGAGCCCACCCCCTAAAACGTGTGGGGCCCACGAAAGGGTGTGGAACCCCCTATATCTTCCCCTTTTGGCTTCCTTTCTCCCATTCTCACCTCTCCAAACTTTCCAAACTTCAAAATTCCATTTTCCCTCTCTCCAATCCTTCCTCCCTTCTCATATCTCCTTCATTTTCTTCATTTCATACACACTTTCACCACCTTCATCAAAACCCATCTTCTATCTCCTTCGTTTTCCCCTTTTGAGTACACAAAACCATATTTGTGTATCATACATCTCCAAATCCAACAACCCATCCTACCCCTCCATTTTGTTTCACTCAAATGGCTCTTTTTGAGCTCGTGGCGGCGATTTTCTCCATTTCTACACTTCTTTCTCTCATGGGAAAGAAGGGGGCTTCCACGGATGAAGCCGGGCTTAGCCGCCCTACTCGTCCAAGGAGAAAATCGGGCACCGCAGCAAGTGCAAGCGTCAATCAAGAGATAAGGACGAAACAGGATCTCGATCCCCAGGCTCCCCTCGAAAGAGCTCTATTGGCGGACATGTCACATGGAAGGTTTCAGGGTCGTAGGGTCATCTTTGAAGCACACGTGGATGAGAAGATTTTTGGGCTTTATCTGGTAATGGATCTCTTGTTGGACGCCGGATGGGGTCCCATATTTGAGGGTAAGTCACGTGCGAACGAGAGAACTGTCCGAGCCTTTTACGCCCATATACGAGAGCCATCGCTGGAGCCTTTACAGTTCAAAATTCTCGTGGGAAGGCGGGAAGCCACAATTGATGTTGGTTTGATAGCCCGACTCATGAGGATGCCGCATGGAGAGGTTCATGCTAGTGAGAAGAGCTTCAGGAGTGCGCATGAAAAAGATGGCCGCATGCGATTTCTTTATGGTCGACTAGTCCATTGGAATCTAGACAATTGCCTCCTGGCGTCCAGAATGACTCCTGACTTCCGCCTGCTCCATCATATCTTCACCCACAATGTGTATCCCAGATGGAGCAATCGCAGTAAGTGCATGCGTTTGATGGTAGACTTTCTGTACCGAGCTGGACAGGGAGACAACATGTGCTTGCCTACATATGTACTACCACAGAAAATTCAAACCGCACTCTCTTCTAGGACATCCATTTCTCTCCCATCCGGCCGACTTATATGCAAGCTTGCTCGTGAATTCAGCTACAAACTTGACGCAAAGATGCCTGCACCGATCCATTTCATCAACGACACCACTCTCAACAACATGAATATGGGGCCACGACAACATTAAGCCCGACTTGATGAGAGTGAAGATGAAATGGAAAGTGAAGAGGAAGAGAGTAATGAAGAAGGCGGAGATGAGATAGAGGAAGAAGGTGAAGAAGAGGAAGGGCAGGAAGAGGAAGAAGAGGAGGCCCAAGACACAGATGAGGGCTCTCCTCCTGCTACACAAGAGCGTGTTAGTGATCGGCTGCTATAGAAGCCCGCTTGGCTTAGATCGAGGAGGGTCAGGTCACCCTGAGACAGGAGTCACAGAGACCCAAGCCAAGGTTGAAGAAAATCAGGCCTTTGTGAAGCGAAAGTTTAGCAAGGTGTCTCGCACCTTGAGGGCTATCCTGTGCTGCATGTAAGATAAGGGTGCACCTCTTCCATCACCTGATTCAGATGACTAGGCATCCATACAATCACCTTTTAGTTTGCTTGGTTGCTTGTTTTCCTGTTTCCTGTGTTGTAGCCTTGATAGGCTTAATAGTAGGGTAGGTTGACGGTGTGTTAGTTGTTTGAAGCTTTGGTTAGATTAGCTCACATGCGTTTCCCATCATGATTCATGTAAAACTACATCTCATGTATTGTGATAAATTTTATTAAATGAAATGCATGCAACTTCTCTTGCTATGAAATGTGTAGAATGCTCGACAAATGGACTACTGCTATGCTGAATCTGACACGGGTTGCACCCTATGTTGTATATAGGGAATGTCACTTAAGGCCATGCGGAGTACGACACATCTCACACTTGGCGACTCGGTTGACAGGGCACCTCCCCTCAACGATAGCCACATGGACCCCAGTTCGGCCCGATCCACGAGACTATGTCAGATTCTCAGCCGGCCACTGGCCCCACTAATGGGCCGCCACCTGTTGCACCATCGGTTCCTGAGCAGAACCGTGTGTCTACCTCGACGCCTCACATGCCTCAGGCCACTCCTCATCTTGATAGGTTAGAGCAAATGATGCTCTTGATGCAGCAGTAGCAGTAGCAGCAGCAGTTTTTGGCCACCATCACAGGGGTCTTTGCCTAGAGTATGGCTGTGGTTCCACCTGCACCACCCATGCACCCTGCTGAGAATGTGGGTGCTAGTGGCCTGTTTGAGTAATTCCAATGCTTCCGACCTCCTACTTTTGCGGGTACTCACCGACCCGAGGAGGACGAGTATTGGCTAGACCGCGTCTCTAAGATGCTAAAGCCGCTGCACTGAACTGAGGCAGAACAGGTGGAGTTAGTCACCTACATGTTTGAGAAAGAGGCTAGCCTTTGGTGGGACAATGTCCTTGTAACACCCCGTACCTCTGGTGCTCGGGTGTTACCCCTGACAATCCCAGTTATTGAGACAATTAAAACTCTGCGCGTGTAAGTCGAGACTCTCGTCCAATAGTAAAGCCAATCACCACGATCCGAAGGAGCCAAGTCGAACCCAACACCAGTCTGGAAGGTAAAACTCAACAATTCCTTAGATTCAAACACGTTATGAACACAATTAATTAAACTACATTGATACCATGAATCCACTGACCACCTTAGAATAATAGATTACGGCCAACCAGGCACTTGGAACCCCTCGAATCCTTGTTCTACCGTTAAAACAAAACCTCGTACCCATCTGACCATTGGATCACAACCTATGGGCAAAATGAGGTTTTGAATGGTATAATATGGCCCACCTGGGCCTAACTTGTTCCCCAAACTGGACCAGGGGCTGGGACCCCTAAATGAATGATCGGTGTAGATTTATCACAAACATCACAATAAACCCCACACAAGGTGCATGTGCACCGTGGGATATTGTGTAAGATGTGCACTGAACCAAATAGTTCGGTCAAACGGCCTTTGACCAAGCCAAAAATGAGAGAAGTCCCTCCCGCCATTGGAATTTTGAATATGGAAGATTTTAAGCCCCAAAGTGGGCCACCGTAGCCACTTTTTGGACGATCCAAATCGTCCATTTTAATCATGTGGGTCCACTAAATAAAATGATATAAGATCTTAGACCCATGCATTGAAACAGTGAAGATCAGTCCCAACCGTCCAAGCCCTTCAAGCGTGGCTAACATTTAATGCGAAACTTGAGATGCACGCTAGCATGCCGTTATCTATGGGATTTTAGTCGCCTGGTCACTTGCACGCGAGCTGACAAGGTCTCCTCTCAACTAGAAATGGTCAGGTGAGATTGATGGTCATCATTGTTTTGTCTGGCACCACCCTAGCCATCCGATGAGATCACGTGGCTTCATCTCGACCATCCTACATTCCCAACCATTGAGTGTGGAAGGCTTTTTCCTACCGTCAGCCTCTCCTCTCTCTGCCTATATAAGGATAAGCTCAGCTCTCTTAGACTACAGAGAGAGAGAGAGAGAGAGAGAGAGAGAGAGAGATCAGAGAAAGAAAGTAAACTGAGAGAGAGCTTTTGGTGAGCTTGGAGTGCACTGCCCCAACTCAGTCCCTGAAAATCGGACCGAGCCGAGTCAGTGTAGGGCCATAGCCACACCACTTAAGAGGTGGAAGAAAAAGAGAAAGTGAGAGAGAAGAGAGGAAGTTAGTGAGGGTGGTGGCTGTGTGCGTGACAAACCAAGACCAGGTCGGACCCAACTGCACCAGGTAAAACTTCTTTCTCTAGGAACTCGAAAATGAACTGGGACTAAATCTCCACCATGCCTCTCCCGCACCTGAAACAAACCCCCAAACAAAGCCTTGTTCATAACTGAAAAACACCTACAGCTGGAACAATACGCCGGACCAAGAATAGGCCCTATTTTGGTGTCGATGGTGGCCTGCGTTCAGGCACTGCTTCGGGGCCAAAATCGGCCTGAGTATGGCCCTGTTTTTGGGCCAAGCAGTGACGTATAAATGGCCTCAGGAAGTAGTTAAGACTGAGTTCTAGGACAGCCAAAAAATCGGGCTCTGTTGAGCTACTGCACACCTCAAAAATCGGACTGAGAAATAGCCATTTTTCGGCATGAAAACGGCCCTGATCGGACCATTCTTTGGCTGAGAGAAGCGGCAGTCACCACGCCACCATTTGGTCATCGACGTGAGTGTGAAACAGCTGGGAAAAGAGTCGTGGTTGAGCTGAAAATCAGAGCCGGGAATGGTCTCCAAAACGGTTGAAGTAGGGACCGTTTTCACGTTAGGTTGGGTGTTGTACATGTTGCAAACCAAGGAACAAGTGCCTGTGTGCTACACCAAATGCAACTGGGCCTTGCCAAATGCAGGTGGGCCTCACCCAAAATAGATGGGCTGCCTTGGTTTTAGGCCCTGTACAAATGCAGGCGGGCTGCACACAGTGTCAGCAGGTGGACCCCACCATACCACAGTTGGTGGGCCACATATATGGCCCCACCTTCATGAGGCAGCTCGTCCACGCCGTCCATCCATTTTCCCAGGCCTTAGACGTCCTACTTTAAAGAAGAAGAAAAAAAAATAAATAATAAAATATATGTGTGTATATATATATATATATATATATATATATATATATATATATATATAATATAATATAATAGTATATTGAAATATATAAGCATGCATCTTTACGTGCATGTGGATACAACATAATATAATATACTATATTGCATATAACACCTCTGATGAATGCATCCTTCCATGCAAATGTAATGCATGAGGACTGCATACAGGCTGTCCGTCAGAGGTTTTTTACGGGCAAGATTTGAGAAGTTCATCCAAACCTTCCATTCTCAGCTCACCGTTGTGATAGTATGGAGTCCCCTCCATTTCATGTAATAAAGTATTACATGTGGGCCCCACACCCATGTGGAACCCACGATAATATAATATTCAGATTTAAATCAGGTACATATGAGTTATAATGTTTAGATAGGTATCAGATGCATGCAACGTTATAGAAGGCTGGAATAAAACATCAGATGCATGTGAAATATATAATATTTAAATATATCTTAGATGCATAAGACACTAATATAATATATATATATATATATATATATATATATATATATATATATATATATAATATATATATATATATATATATATATATATATATATATTAGATACGTGTGGTGGCCCACTAAGGACACACCCTAGTGTATGTATTGTACATCCACTCCATCCATCTATGGGCGTTCCCAAGCCGTCCATCAGCCCCTGGACGCTTTTCTTAAAATATATAAATATATATATACACACATATATATGAGTATGTGTAATGCATACAGGTAGGAATTTAAATAAAAGTAATGCATCTATGCATGTGTATAACCCATGGGACCCACCTGCTGAGAGAAAAGGGTTGTCAGTTATGTAACAGCTGATAACGTTAGCAAGTTCCGTGGGCCATACGATGTAACCCACATTGTCCAAATAGCTGGACAGTTGGCCACTTGCTAATGCATGTGCTGCATATCCAAACCATCCATCCCAATTGGCGAGCTTGCCCTAAGGCTTGAGGCAAAATAAGACAGATCCATTAGGGGGACCAGAGTGCAGTAAACAGTGGAGATTAAACGTCCAGCAATGGAACCCTTCAGGTCGCGAAAGTTTTGGGACCAATATATTTTTCCTAGTCCAAGCCCCTGTGACCTTATGGGCGACTTGGATGGATGATAAGACATCATGATGGGCCATGTGGGATTCCAACAATAGAAATCATGACCACCATTGCTATTGGTGATATGACCCAGATGACCCTCTCAAAAGGAATTTACCCTTTGGGGTGACACTCTAAAAGTGATCCCTTAAAAGTAGCCAAGGGTGTAGGTTGGTGCATCCCATTCATGAGCCCACCTAATACATATGAGGTCCATATGGGAAGACCTATCCAACCCCCGGAAAGGATGAGCTTGAGTCCTATTGGACCACCTTGTTGAAATACATGGTGGGCCTAACGCAAGCCTAAAAAGCCTTGTTAGTTGCACCCTTGAGCTGTATGTTAGAGGCACAAAGCCACAGAAATATCTGACAAAAATAAACTATAATTTTAGGTGATTCCTTGGTCGACTTCGAGCCTCAAGAAGACTTAGGCTGAATTTAAGAACACTACCATACAAGTGATGATTTTCCCCTTGGGCTTTCCATTTCTAAATTAGCTAAACCTAGTTTGTACTAGATTACCACTATTGTGATACTTGCTTCCACCATATGATAGGCTCACATGTTAACCCTTGAACAATGACTTGGTAGCTTATCATCTGTAGTTATTAACTCATGATGCTTCCTTACATGTTTTATTTTCATATGTTGTCACATGCTAATATGATTACCTCATTGTATAACCTTTTGATGCTACACATGGAAGATTCCATAATTACATGCAAGCCACACTTGGGAATGTAATTAGACAAAATATGTGGGGAGATGGGACCCTTGGACTAGTGTCATTTTGATCAAAGGTATCCTATCAAGACATCCCAAGGTGGGGAATCTCATGAGCCGAGGATGGTGGTAATGAGACACTATGCCCGAGTTATCGGCCTACGCTGGGCGTTGAGCCCCCCATAGTGACCATTGAGTTACTTAGATTGGTTGATTATAACTAGATTAATAACGGCTGGCTAATCATGCATTATATTGGCGATAACGGATGGCTATTCTGGATGCTATAGCACGTGCCCCAAGGTTGTTGGGGTATTGTTTCGCTAGCTCCCAGACCATCGACTATCGACCCCTGTCCAACTGGATGATCATTCCCAGGTCGATGATTGCATGGGTGATGAGCCCAAGTCCGGCTGGATGTGCATCCCCAGGCCGATGTGCATTCATGCATCCATGCATCTAATAAGACTACATTTTATCTGTTTTGGATTATTGCTTTGTTTTTCTTTAAACTATGTTGCTAAGGCAGCGATGTGTAATCTTGAGGGGAATTCACACTGAGCTGGCCACACATCCATCAATATCCAACCGTACAGAATATGCATGGACGGATGTAGAGGATGCCGGTGCCGACCTTGATGGTGCAGCCGTGGAGCCCGAGGGAGAATACTATGATGATGAGCCGCAACAAGAAGCAGCGGCATACTTTGGAATTAATCAGTAGTCAAACATTTTAATTTTAGTAGTTAGGATTTTTAGAAACTTTTGGAATTTTGTAACTAAGATCCCCAGCTGAGCGGGTTAAATATTTGGGCTCTCATGAATATACATGCTTCTTTTGGCTATTGCAGTCTGAGTTTACATTCCGTTGTTTCTCTGATTTATTAACTCCCAGATTTCTGAAAATGAGTCTCGTACTCGGGTCGTAGAAATCGGGGCATTATAGTCCTGCAGACCATTGCTATTGGTTACGTGTGACGTGGAAGGCCTTTGAGACGTGCTTCCATGAGAAGTATTTTCCTCTCACGTATAGCCATGAGAAGAAGGGAGAGTTCCTTCGCCTTCGTCAGGGAGGGATGACAGTGGCAGAGTACGAGAACAGATTTACGGAGTTGGCTAGGTATGCTCCGTTGATCGTAACTAATGAGCCGATGAGGATGCGACAGTTTTCTGAGGGGTTGCAACCCGAGATACGCTCGAAGATGTGCTGCGTTAGCATACATCACTATGCTGAGCTGGTGAGCATGTCCCTACGGGCAGACCAGGATGGGGATAGACTATCCCACACGTGTGCACCCATGGGTCAGAGGCCTCGACCAGATCTGCCGAGTCGACCGTTCCTCGGTAAGAGGCCGGGTGCGAATTCGCCTCGGCTTGTGGTACCACTGGCTCAACCAAGGCGAGTAAACTTGTGGTGCACCTACTGCAAGAGGTCAGGCCACACGGATACATATTGTTTCACTAGGATGAGGGATAACGGCTTCTCGCCGCCTTAGAGGATCAACTGCCAGCTTCTACAAGCTATTTCGCTCCCACCTATATGGTTAACACCAGCACATCCATCTTTTCGGCCGCCTGCACCTCATTTTAGGCCGCCTCAAAAGCCTATGGCGCCATAGCCGAACCATTCTCAATAGGCTCGGGTACACTCACTTACAGCTGAGGCATCCGAGACAGCAGTTACAACACCGATGGCTTTCGAAGTTACCACACATGTTCAAGGTACACCAGTCTTCTTGTTGGTGGACACCAGGTCCACTATCTCTTATAGTATCATGCATTGCAGTCAAGCAACTAGGGTTAGAAACTAGTCCTATGGTTGGGATGAGACTCCTTACCGCCACAGGGACTTTCTCAGACTTCACCAAGATGTGTAGGGATTGTTCGATAGACCTAAGGAGCAGAATAGTGCTTGTTGACCTGATGGTCACTCCATTATGTCACTATAACGTCATTCTCGTTATGGATTGGTTCAGGGAGATGAAGGCAGAGATCGATTGCGACACTAGGGTGGTGACAGCCCAGGGACCTAAGGGCGCGACCTTTACATTCACAGTGCAGGTCAGTTGGTATTACCTCATTAATTGCTATGCTGCCTTGCTTGAGAGTGTTGATGATTCGACACTTGGGAACATGCCAGTAGTTCAGGACTTCTCGGACGTGTTCAGGACGATTCCTGGATTACCTCCTCAGCGCGAGATCGCTTTTACCATTGATCTAGTGCCTGGTGCGATACCTATTTCATTACCCACATATCGCATGCCTCCATGTGAGATGGAGGAACTGAGAAAACAAATCGATGATCTGTTGGATGCAGTCTTTATACGACCGAGTATATCTCCTTGGGGAGCGCCTGTGTTGTTTGTGAAGAAGAAGGATGGGTCACTGCGATTGTGTATTGATTATCGCTGGTTGAACCAAGTGACGATGAAGAACAAGTATCCCTTGCCTAGGATAGATGATCTGTTCAATCAGTTGAAGGGGACATAATATTTTTTGAAGATTGATTTACAGTCAGGGTATCACCAGTTACGCGTCAGAAATGAGGACGTGTAAAAGACAGCGTTCAGAACCAGCTTTTGGCACTATGAGTTCATTGTGATGTCGTTTGGACTCACAAACGCACCGGCCATGTTCATGGGCCTGATGAACCGGGTATTTCGGTCGTAGCTGTACCGATTCATCATCGTATTCATAGATAACATCTTGATATACTCCAAGAGTCGGGAAGATCACGAGGAGCACCTGCGAGCAGTCTTTGATACGCTCAGAAAGAACCAATTGTTTGCGCAGTATAAGAAGTGTGATTTCTGGAAGGAATAAGTTAAGTTCCTGGGACATGTGGTGTCCAAGGAAGGGATATCTGTGGACCTTGCTAAGGTAGTCGCAGTTCAGGACTGGGAGCAGCCCGGTTCGGTTACTGAAGTAAGGAGTTTTCTTGGCTTGGCAGGTTACTACCGTCGATTCATCAAGAATTTTTCTAAGATAGCCAGATCGCTATCTCAGCTGACTCGGAAGGATCTCAAGTTTTCCTGGAATGAAAAGGCAGAAGCAGCTTTTCAGGAACTGAAGGACAAGTTGACGTCCACCCCTGTGCTAGTATTACTAGAGCAAGGGGTCAAATATACTATATACACCGATGCTTCTCATGTTGGTTTGGGTTGTGTTCTGATGCAGAAGGACATGGTGATTGCCTATGCATCGCAACAGTTGAGAAAACACGAGGAGAACTACCCTACACACGACCTGGAATTAGCAGCCGTCATCTTTGCATTGAAGCTCTGAAGACATTACCTCTGTGGAGAGTAGTTTGAGCTCTTTTACGACCACAAGAACCTTAGATACGTATTCACGCAGAGGGACCTGAATATGAGACAGCGACGATGGATGGAAACCTTGAAGGACTTCAAGTTCGAGGTCTCCTACCATCCTGGCAAGGCCAACCTTGTGGTAGACGCGTTGAGCCCCAAGAAGATAATAGCATTTGCGGCTCCACTGATCATAGCAGAATGAGATATGGTAGAGTTTGTGCGAGACTTTAAGCAGAAACTTATGGTAGAGGAGCCGTTCGAGAGTATTGCACATATTCGTGTTCAGCCACTTATCGACGATCGAATCATTGTGGCTCAGAAGGAAGATGAAGGAATGACAGAGTTGAGCAAGAGAGTTAGTGGCGATGCAGACTCTAAATAGAGAGTTGGTACGAATGGGGGTTTACGATATCGTGGCCGCCTATGCGTCCCGAATCTTAAGGACTTAAGAAGGGAAGTTCTCGAAGTTGCTCACAATTCGAGGATGGCGATGCATCCTGGTAGTACGAAAATGTATCGAGACATGAAGAGGTCGTACTGGTGGGACAACATGAAGGCCCACATCGCAGACTATGTATCCCGTTGTCTCACGTGCCAGCAGGTCAAGGTAGAGCACCGCCGACCTCCTGGTTTACTTTAGCCTATGCCCATAGTTGAATGAAAATGGAATTTCATTTCCATGGATTTTATCTCAGGGCTACCGAAGACGAGGAAGGGACATGACTCCATATGGGTGATTGTGGATCGGTTGGTGAAATCGGCTCATTTTCTCCTTATTAGAGTTTCGAACTCTGCAGAGGATTTGGTCAAACTGTACATCAAGGAGATAGTACATCTGCATGGAGTTCCTATGGAGATCGTGTCGGATAGAGACACGCGATTCACATCTATTTTCTGAACTCGTATCCAGGAAGCAATGAGTGTGAAGCTGAAGTTCAGCACTGCGTTCCACCCATAGACGGACGGGCAGATGGAATGGGTGAATCAATTGTTGGAAGATATGTTGCGAGCTTGCGTGCTTGATTTCAAGGATAGTTGGGATGACTTTCTTCCTTATATGCTGAGTTCGCCTATAACAATAGCTTTCAAGCGGGTATTGACATTGCTTCCTACGAGGCCTTGTATGGGTGCCCCTGTCGAGCACTGCATTGCTGGGCAGAGGTTGGCGAGAAGAGTTTGATTGGCCCGGAGTTAGTACATGCTACCTTAGAGAAGATCAACATTATCAGGCGTCGGCTTCTTGCAGCATAGAGCAGACAGAAGAGCTACGCCGATACGAGGCGACGACCGCTAGAGTTCGAGGTTGGGGACCATGTGTTCTTAAAAGTTTTTCCCATGAAGGGAGTCCTTCGGTTTAGAAAGAAAGGGAAGCTCATGCCGAGATTCATTGACCCATTCCAGATACTGGATCGAGTGGGTGTGGTTGCGTACCGCCTTGCCTTGCCCACACCACCATAGGCGTGCACAACGTATTTTATGTATCGATATTGAAGAAATACGTTCCTGACCCTTCCCGCATTATCAAATGGGAGCAGGTACAGTTGAGTGAGGATGCTACTTATGTACTACGACCGACGCGTATCCTAGATAGGAAGAAACATGTATTGTGTAGTAAAGTTATCCCGCTTGTGAAGGTACTATGGACACACCACATTGAGGAAGAGGCTACTTGGGAAACAGAAACTGAGGTTCGCAAGAACTACCCTCAGATTCTCGAGGAGTACGAAAAGGTACTAATTTTGAGGATGAAATTTTTCTTTAAGGGGGGTAGATTGTAACGTCTTGGAAAAATCAGTACAAAGACCCGACTACTACCTTAGGTAGAAATCATTAAGAACCAAATCCTTTAGAAATTAGACGAGAATTAATTATGTGCTAAACTGAATTAAACACTAGATTAGCTTGAACAACTTTCTATACGATTTATAAGACCCAAAACTAGTAGAATCGCTAACGCTACATTGCCAAAAAACCTAAGATCAATCTCTAAACTCAGTTGCCCTCGGGAGCACATTGAAACTCCATATCGGACCTGGACCACACATCGAAAGTCCGATGACCACAAAACTATACGAATATGACCGCCTTGCTAGACTTGATAACCATCTCGGAAATCAAGTCCTAATAGTATCCAGACATGCACAACTTGACCCACGAGCGAAGTGTGTGAGAAACGTGAATTGGACCGTTCGCTTGCAGGCCAGATTTAAGGCTTCAGACCGTCAGAATCTGACCCAAATACACCCTCGAATCAAGGAAATTTCCCTACACAAGTCAGTGTACTTGTGGCCCTGATCGAGAGACGATGACCATTGAACTGAAACTGGTCCTCCACAGTCGATACCAAACCCGATCGGATGGAAAACTTAACCTGGCATAGATCCATTGTCAGGGAACTTTTCCTGGAACGTATGCAGAAAAGGGGCCTTCAGATGAGCTCTATTGGCCCGAAACAACCGACTTTTGGCTATAACCTAAGTATACCATGGCCCTGAGGCCATTGAGGTCAGTTCTGGGCCTATATAAAAACCTAAACCCACCCCTCTCTCATTCCATACGAATTTCAACCCTAGGAGAGAGAAGATAGAAGAAAGAGAAGAGAGAGGAGAAGAGAGAGAGAGTAAGAGATTGTTCCTGGGATTCGATCCCACCACTCCACGTGCTTAACCACTGCTTCCGTGTCGCCATACCGGCGATTCCGATCCTTTTATTAGGTAAGAAATCCTAACCCTAACCTGTTTTAGGTATCTAAATAGGAAGATCGGCGAAATAGCTAACCTATTTCGTGATTCAGGTAGCCGTTGTGCTGTAGATAAAGACTCAGTGTACAAACTGAGTTCGATACGTGTTTACCGGTTAAAGGTGCGAACTATAAACATTTTGGTTATGGTTTTCAAGGCTTTCAATGTCAGTTAATGATTTATGACTGACTTGATTACTCTCACATGTGCTTAGATACGATGTTTTCCGTATGATACATATGTATGTGTACTATATTGATTTTAATGCATTCTATGTGTTTGTTGAAATGTTTGATTGAATATGGAATTATGATTTGTGCTTGTTATGATTGATGTTTGAGGATACATGATTGTTGTACGTGTGGTGAGTCCTTTGTGAAAGGATTTACTACAACACCTGTTATAACTAGTTTTTATATGTATGTTAATACGTGTAGTCTAAGTGTTTGACAAAATGCCAGAATGAGAAAATGTTCGTTGAAATGTATGTATAGAGGGTGTTGAGATATGATTCTCAGTTTTCTTATTTATAGTTACAATTTCCTTCATGTAACCTATCCTATTACTACGTGATTTATGAATGAAATGCCTATGTATGATAACATATACTCTATGTGTTTGTTAAAATGCTCAAATGCGATTCATATTTAGATTTGGTTGTCACATGTTGTCTTTGAATATCTCATGTGAATGCTATTGTTTAGAGTGTGATTAGACTACGATGTAGTCCAGGCAGTCGGTAATGGTTTATGACCGAGTGGCTGAGTAGTTTCGCTACAACAGATACGTTCGATGAATCCGAGTCATACGATGATTGTCAATAGTGGTTAGGCCACGAGGAGTGCTTTTACACTCCATGTTGATCAATTCAGCGTACGCTCGTACTAGTCGAGCTTGTCAAGCAACCCGATTGGCCTAATGTATGTTCACCATGTATGGACACTCTGCTTGAATCTAAGGTACCAACTTACCAGTGAAAAGCCCGTTTAAGCTTGGTACCTCGATCCGCTAAGACTCATGAGCCAGACATGGTAGTATGGGACACCGTGGTCGAGCTGTCAGCCTACGCTGGGATGACGGGCCTCCCCGTAGTGTCCAGTGAGCAACTCAGTCTCATGAGTTGAATACAATGGTATGGGACACTGTATTTGAGCTGTCAGCCTACGATTAGATGACGAGCCATTCGTAGTGACCTCGAGCGTATACTTGGTCTACAATAAGGAGACGAGCCTTTCCGTAGTAACCTCGAGTATAACTCAGGCCTATGCTGAGGTGACGAGCCTCTCCGTAGCGACCTGAAACTATCTATCGTATGTGACTAGTTAGGATTGACGACCCTAGATGGATCATTATTTGGGTAAGTGATATAAAGGGAGGTGTCTTAGCTTCCCGAACACGCTGTTTGAATAAACTTAAACAAGAACTTGGCTAACACAATCATGCACCGCATTGTATGTGCTTTGGTGATGAAGTGCACGTTTAGGGAGGTTGTCATGCATGATCGTGAGATGATGTCGCTGAGGGAGTGCAGGCGAGGGCATGCATCATTATCACATACCATCCTTGCATTAACAAGAGTACTTAGGATATGATTGTTGTACTGCTTTATCATTACTGCTTGATTGAATTGATAACATGTTAACCATTGCCTTATAGCTCCACTGAGTTGATCACTCACTCCCACTCCGGGACGGTGTTTTAAAATACCAACCAGACTCTGGTTTAGTTGCAAATGATGACAATGCTTACGAGGCGGAGCCTGATTTTTATGATGACGAGGAGTTCTCCTATTTGCAACTCTCTAGCGGGCCTATATAGACCCGGAGTTGCGTCATCGGGGCTACAGGGATATAGATAGATGACATTATACTTCATCATTTTGTATATTTTGGAACCAAACTTGTAATTATTTAACTTGGTAACCTGTTCATACTCTGGGGACTTACAACCATTTATATGCTTTATATATGTATCACAGTCTTCCGCTCGTGTAATCTAAGTGTCTCTGGAGTATGATTTGCTGATTTGGTATAATCCCATTCATGTTTAATTCACTAACACGGACAACATTTAATCATCATTATCTATGTTGCATAAGTGATGCGTTGGAACTCAGGAATTGGGCTCCTACTCGACCCCCGATTTCCAGGGCATTATACTTAGCGTATAATGCATTCAACTAAGTCTAACTGGAATTGAGTTAGATCGTATACACCGTAAGAATAGTCATACATCAAATTCTAACGCACTAAATCAAGTAGGTGATCTTCCTTATTGAAAACTCTACAGTTACAATGTAACCTTGCATTAGCATGTTGATTTACATTCTTGTCTTAGTATATCATTGTGTAGAATGAATTTCTTTAATTGTATTTACATGTCGTAGATCGAATTTGTTTAACTCTTATTATGTGTGTAGAATAATTTAATGCATTATAATTATGTGTTGTGGACTGAATTTATCATTATTGTTATGTGTTGTATATTGAAATTATTTTGTTATTGGTACATTTTTAAATTGAATTTAGTTGTTTACTGTTATATATTGGAGAATAAATTCATTTGATGATTATTATGTATTTATGTTATGGGCGCTCTACCTTAAAAGGTCGTTGTATTTTTATTGGTACTCTGCTCAGGATCATCCCGAATGAATCAACATAGTGTGGGTGCTTTACCCAGGGTCATTCTTGAAAGGATCAGCATGAGTGATCTGCCCTGGGTGATTCCTTAGAAGATATGTAAACATAGGTGCTTTGCCCTAAGTATTTACCCCAAGGGCCTGTTTGATTTTCTGGCTCAATTGTAATTACCTTGTAAATGAGTAATCATTATTTACTTAGGTAGTTACTTCATCTTTCCCAATGCTGACTTGACGGATTACTTTTTAAACACTTAAATCGAGAAATTTCTAAAATAAATGTGGGGCCCACCATAATGCGTTTGGCTTATCCACACCACCCATTCGTTATGTGTAACACCCTTATTCCCGAAACCCGAGTTCACTACTCATTTTCTAAAAACCTGAGTGTGAACCTTTAAAGATAGCCTAAATTTTACGTACATTTTTTTAATCTGAGTTAGTAATCTAGCGGAATAGAAACAAATCAAGTATAAAAGGAAATCCAAATATACAAAACCAAATATTCAAGTGGTTGCCCGAAAACTTATACAAACCAATGTCTTAAGTTTTTAAGATACATGATGGTATAAATTAAATACAAATGAATCAATAATAGATAGTCGCAAGATCATCTGACTCCTCCTATTCCACATGAACACCATCATGCGCATCATCTACGTCTCCTGCACACTAAATATGGTTTGATAGCGTCAATAGTTATCGCAGTGAGGTATAACCCCCAAGATTTATCGAGACATCAAGATAATTAAGTATAGTTTATCAACAGTCTATAATGAACATTTCAGAATAATCATCAATATAACGAGACAAAGTTCATCAGATATGCATACATTGAATAAATTCCACAAAGATATTCTTCTCTAAATGCATGAATGCATGCACATGCTCACGGACCTGGAGATGCACATCGAACTTGCAAAAAGTCTCTCAAGGAGAAGTAGCCACCCGAAAAAGTACTCAAAGGTACGCCCTAAGGAGGACTTGTCACCCAGAAAAGACTATGCAACGAGGACACCCAAGGTGAAGTCTCTCGAAAAAGTACACCAGGTACACCCTAAGGAGGACTAAACACCCGGAAAAGTCCATACGAAAAGGACGGCTCATAGTGGTAAGAATGCACGTGATATTAATTTAGGATCATTCGGTAAAATACTCTATAGTATAGCCCGTAGTGACCCAAGAAACTCCGTGTCTTATATCGACCTGGTAAAGTCCGTATGCCATGAAAATGCATGATTAACACAACCATTATTATTTCAATTTCAAACAGTCATTTTAAGAAAGCTCAAAGGTCACTATGGGGGGCTCGTCACCCAGCATAGGCTGACAACCTGGGCATAGTGTCCTATACCACCATCCTCGACTCATGAGACTAACAAATAAAATGTTTAAAGGTAACCTCATCAACTAGTGGCCAATCATAGTTCAATAAGTGGAATTTACTATCGCAGAATTATTTGAAAATAATTCATCAAAGCCGCAAAAGGGCAGATGATCAATCAAAACCACATAGGGCAAATAGTTCATTCAAGGATGCATTAGAAAAAGATTGTCCCCAAATGCCACATATGCACAAATGATCCACAAGGCGGTAAGTCCACAATAAAGAAATTCCATTTAATCTATTAGATAGAATGGCCACTACTTCAAGAACTTCCAAAAAACATCATCAAGTAACCGTGGGTGATGAAACAAGCCACGCACAATATCAATAACATTTACACATATAAAGTTGGATATTTGAGATTCATCACATGTTTATATTTGAATGTAAATCTAACGATCAATCATTATGAAGAATCACTCAAATAGAAACTAACATTTATCATCATTTTCACTAAGTATTATATTAGGCAATTGATAAAATAAATAAACTAAGTTAATTATCAAGATGTAGAAAAGCTTGAAGGGTGATCATCACCTTTCAGGAGTCAGTTCGTCTCCTAGTAATGCTAGAGATAGTTGTACATGCCCTAGGATCAAAATCTAACAAAATTAGAATACTTTAAACGGTTAGATTACAACGTAACAAAATTTATATTGTGAGGAATACAACTTAAGATTTAAATTATGTAAATATTAGGGCTTTATCCAGGAATCTAAATCTAAGTGTATATTTTAGAATTTAAACTCTAACTTTTGCGCAAAGAATAAATATAATATTACTAATGATAATTTGCGAATTGGTATTAATTTCCTAACAATATCTAATATCATAAAAATAAGAGTTTAATAAATGCTATAAATAGTAATAAAATTAATAATGATAAAATAATTATTAACAATAATCTAATAAGAACTAATATTATTAATCATAATAACCCATAATGGAAATGACAATATTATCTAATAATGATAATAATTTTAATAGCTAATAATAATGAACCTAGCCATACTAATTATTCTAATGATAATAATAACACCATAATATTAACAAAAATAATAACAAGAGATAAACCTCAAATCACCTTATTGCGAAACTCGACCCGACAACGTCTAGAATCGACCAGGTCCGTGCTCAACTCGGATCGAACTGGGTCCAGACTTGGTGGAATGATAGCCGAGTTGACTCGACAGTGACTTCTTCCCTCTTCTTCTTCCTTCTTTCTCTCTCATCTTTCTTTCCTTCCTCTCTTTCTGCTTCTTCTTTCTTCTTGCTCCTCTCCCTTTCTAACCTTCGGCATGTCCAGCGAGGTTTCTAGGCCAAAACTCGCCCAACAACCTTACCCGATGCAAGGGCAACGAGTCAACACCTTGACTCGATTTCAAACCGAGTTGGCTTAGCGACTCACCCTCTCCTTCTCTCTTCTTCTTCCCTACTTACTTTCCTTCTCTCTCTCTCTCTCTCTCTCTCTCTCTCTCTCTCTCTCTCTCTCCTCTGGACATTTGCAGACTCTGAACTCGGTCCCTATATGATCCAGCGAGTCGGGACTTGACTCAGATGCTCCCTAAACTTGGTATTTTGGGACCGAGTCTCGTTGTGGCATGGCAACAACAACCCCACTCTCGAGCCCTTTGCCTCTCCCTCTCTTCTTCTACTTCATCCTTCCTTCTTCTGCTTTTTTCTTTCTTTCTCTCCCACTGCTCGACTAGAGAAAAACTAGACTCAGCCTGCGCTCGACTGCGACTCAAACCGAGTCGACTCAATTAGGTGCAGCAGCTCGGTGCAGCGCCTTTTTTTTTTTTTTTTTTTTTTTTTTTTTTCTCTTTTTGGCTTTTCTTTTCTGGAAAGGGTTGACCTAAATGGAAGCCTTTTTAAAGGCTCTATTAATCCCCTTCTAGACGGTTCAGATGCCAACTAATCACAAGATTAGTTACAATTTTTGTTGTTTAATCTGTCAAGTTTTTATGATGATAAAACTGGATTTAGCTTGTATGGTTGCAATCTGAGATTATAAATGAACTTTTGGTACCATGGTCCATTGGATGGACGGCCCTGATCACAAAATGGGCCCCATCACTAGTTAATGGGTTTCCCGGACGAACGGAGAGGATGATGGGTCCAATTATGGCAACCACCCACTCGATGGTTAATCCTTCGATCTAGAAGTTATGAACGGGCTAGATCGATCCCACAAGGCTCGTGAGGCCCAATTTTTGGATGGATATTGATGAAAACTCAGTGGGTTCTTAGTTTCTAGGTTGTGGCAGTTCTCTCATTGCGGTGGAAGCCTTAATACCAAGGTGAAAATGGAGGGTTGGGATCCTTTTACATGAGTGGTTAAGATCTACGGATGAAGAGGCACGTGCGCTGCCAGCTATCATAGAAAGTTTCCGCTTTCGGCAACGCACCGCACAACCATCTTATTGCTCCAAAAAATCATGTGCATGCACACAAGTTTCTACAGCGGAAGTGGCTAAGGTCCAGTCAAATCTCCCGTCCGAAGTAGATGGACAGTTTGAATTGGCGCAACGGCTCCTGATGGTGGGCCACACCCATCACCACAGCGATCATTCATTTCAGTGAAACAAAGAGAGAGAATCTCTCTTTTTTTAGGAAAACGAGGGTCAGACCCGGTTTGACCTTAAGGTGGTTTCAGTGCACTGCTGGTGCACCATCCTTGGTGCACACAAGACACTCTTGCGGGGCCCACAGTGATGCACATGAAATCCACTCCATTCATTCACATTGGAGGTCCCAATCGGGGCCTCAGACCAAATACCAGGTAGATCCAAAGTTTAGGTGGGCCATAATAATGGGTTTGTGCGTCTAAACGACGATATTCGAGATCATTAGAGATTTGACGGTCACATCTTTTCCTAATCTGTTCGTTGATGATTCTTAGGATTTCTAGCCCTGTCTATATGGAAATCCCTAGTAGATTTGATGATCTTAGGGTCCAATTGTAATGATCGAGTGATGGATCAGGCTACTCGATGTACCTTTTTGATAATTAATCATTGGTACCAAACAATGTAATTGCTGGATCGGTTTAAACTTCTGGTTCATAGCCTTATGACTAGTGGGAGGTATATAGTTAAAGTTTATCGACAATTTAGCGGTCGAATCATTTCAAATATGAACATTAATGGTCTGAATGTCCTAAGGTTCATCCAAATGAAGATTTATGGTTGGATTAGTGGTCCAATGGTCTAAGTGTGACGATTAGGTGAAAGGTCTTCATGGTAACACCTGAGTACTGGGAAGTACAGGGTGTTACATTATGCTAGTTGAATTTAGGGTATGCGCCCAAAAATGAGGTAGATCCAAAGCTCAAGTGGACCACACCACATGAAAATGTGGGAATTGAACGCCTACTATTAAAAAATTCTTGGGGCCCCTAAAAGTTTTAGATCATGCTGATATTTGTGTTTTTCCCTTATCCATGTCTGTATGACCTTATGAATGGGTTAAATAGCGTATAAACCTCAATGTGGACCCAGTGAAAGAACCAACTTTCAACGGTGGACGAGTTAATGCCATTGTTTCCTTTCATGTGGGCCAATTGAGCATTGGATCTACCTCATTTTTCGGCTCATGCCCTAAAATGTTCTAATAAAACATATGGACGACGTGGATATATCATATACATTATGATGGGGCCCACAGATTTAAGTCAACATTTTGACCCTTAGGTGGTGAAATCCCACTACGACATGCGTGGGTGTATGGCGGGTGCGTGTGTAAAAAAAAAAAAAAAAAAACAAGTCAACATTTTGACCAACTTTTGTGGTGGAATTACTCACCCATTTTCAAACAAGTGGAGAAGTAATAATTAGTTATTTATCAGGAATTTACATGCATCATGGAAAATCAAAATACCCTAAAAGTTTATTTACCGGTGCTCTGCCAAGGGTCATTCCCTAAAAGGATCAACACCAGTGCTCTGCCGAGTGTCATTCCCTGAAAGAATCAACACACATGGGTTAAACCAAAAATGATCTTGGATGATTGTCTTATCTTATTTTGTTATTATGAATACTAAATCATTACTATTGCCATGTAAACTGTCAATTCAATACTTGCAATTGATCATGTTTATTTTATTTATTGGTGTTATCGTAGAATTTTTAATTTTGGAAAGGATGTGACCCTACGAGCCATCGCGTCCACAGCCTCTTAGACAGTTTTACAGGAACAAGACTTGATTGTGAAGAGCAAGTTAGATATTGAAGAATTATCATTTTTTATGTGTTACTAGGATAGTTTGATTTTAGATTTTTTTTTAATGTAATAAGGTTTCATTGATATTTAATAATATAATAGTGGAATGCACATTAAAAAGAAAGACTTCTGTTTATTTTCCTTTAGTTGGTTCTAATTGTCAAGAGAATGAAATGAAAATACGTGAAGTTGAATGGTATTTTGATTAAATTTACCTCACGGGTCTGGGATTCAAATTCGAGCCTAATCAACTTGGGTACCAAATTTTGGGGTGTGACATGTGTGGCACCGTTGTACCGCATTTTTCACATCCCATTTCAGTTGAAGCCAATAATAATGTTCCTTTAGGAGAGTTATTGTCATGTCTTGTCCTAGATGACCACCAAGGCCCTCCATGTAGCTCTTGAATGATATGGTCTCATAACGTACTTTTTGGAATACATAATTGATTTTCTTTGAAGAGAAATATATTCTAAATATGAAGGTTGTTGGACTGTCCTTCCTGGTATCTAATATATGCATCCTTGAAGTCGTTGTCATCAACATATAGGTCTCTAAGGCATTCGAACCCAACAACCTCATTGCTCATGGTGATCAATAAGGTTGCACGTCGAATAAGCACATCAGCCACCTTGTTCTATTACCTAGACTTATGCTTCAGCACAAATGTAAATTCCTAGAAAAATGAAATCCACTTAGTATACACACGATTCACATTAGCCTAACTATTTATAAATTTGAGAGCTTAATGATCTGTGTAAAGAATGAACTCCTTCTGAATTAAGTAACGTTTCCAATGTCACAATGCCCGGACCACTGCGCATAATTCAACCTCATACGTTAACCACTTTTTATGGGCATTACTGAGCTTCTCATTGCAGAAGGCTACTGGCCTGCGTTCTCATGAAAAATCTCTCCTGATTTTGACAAATAAAGCATCGCATTCGACCTCGAACAGTTTGTTGAAGTTAGGAAGTACAAGAACTGGGGTTGTGGACAATTTATGTTTGATTTAAGCAAAACTCCTATCAGCTTCGTCAATCCATTGAATTAGTCCATTCTTCATACAATCTGTATTCGGTGCCACAATGATGCTAAAATTCTTCATGAATCGATGATAGAATGTCACCAACCCGTGAAAAGTTCATTCGGGCATTCTCTAATGGTTTTCACCTTTTTGTCGTCCACCCGGATGCATGTGGACATCATAACAAAGTCCAAAAACAATAAGCCTCGGTCAAAAAGCTGCATTTTTTCAAATTGATATATAACTTATTCTTGGTGAGCATTTGAAGCACTTGTTTGAGATGTTTCATATGGTCTACTTCGTTTTGACTATATATCAAGATGTTGTCAAAATAAATTACCATGAATCGTCGAATGAATGAGTTCAAAATTTGATTCATTACCCTCATAAACATATGCTAGGTGTATTGGTGTATTCAAAAGCCCGATGAGCATGACTATCTATTCGTACATGGTGCCTTCTACTCGTCAACCGGCCAAATATAAATATAATATTTCATTCCATAGCCTGACCCCACCCAGAATGACCATGTTGCAAGTTTACCTCATGTTCCAGTTCTTAGCTTTTTGTCACCTTCTATTTTGATAGAAAGCGCGTAACAATATGTGCCGTCTACATATATATTACCTACTGAAACGGGGAGTGTTACTGGATATTGAGGTTCCCATTGCTTCTGCCTAATGGTAGGATTTATGGCAGTATAATATTTTACATATCGTGGACCAACAATCACATGACTAGAAATGGTTAACAAAAATACACTTGAAGTTGTCTATGTTTTGATCGAGTACTAAAAATTGTCGTGGAAAACTAAAACCGGACCCATTGGAAATGGACAGCTATGAATTGTCTACCATATCTGTAGAATGTTTTTGAGTGGTATTGATTTTCACAAATTTTCCTGAAAAACATTGGAGAAAGGGAAATTCTTCGCGAGGGCAAAATCAAGGGTATTTAATAAACTGTACATGTTGGCCCATCTACCGAGTATTTTAATGGTTCGTATGTGGGCCCCTACGGCAAATAAAACATCCTTACTACTCGTCCCTGACATTGGTAGATCCCAAAACATTCAACGGGCTCCGCTACATTTGGACCATTGGTTGTGATTGATTATATTAATCTAATATGGAGATATTAGGGGCATGGCCCACCCCATGATGTTAAGGGGTGCGGATTGGGTAGTACCCCACCAGGACCTATCTAGAGACGGACGGTCCTGTTAGGTGATCTGTGGAGCCTACCGTAAGGTATATGTTTTATCCATGCCATCCATTCCTTTTGAAAATTCATTCTGACATATCATTTTAGGGCATGAGCCCGAAAAGGAGGCATAATTTCTACCGTTGAAAACATTTTAAGGTCTACCGTGATGTTTATTTTCCATCAAACCTGTTCATAAGGTCACATAGACCTTATGAAAGGAAAACATAAATATCAGTTTGATCAAAAACGTCTGTAGCCCTCAAGTAGTTTTCAACAATAACCTTTCAATCTCCACTGCTTCTTGTGGTGTGGTCCATTTGAGCGTTTAATCTGCCTCCTTTTTTGTCTAGTGCCCTAAAATAATCTGTCAAAAATGGATGGACGGCGTGGATAAAATATATACATAACGGTGGGACCCACAAAGCCCCTGTCAAGACCGTCCGTCTCTAGCTTGGTACTGGTGTGAGTACACATCGCCGCCCGATTTTAAAAGGTGGGCCCTCTTGTTTTGCAGGGTAGAACACAAGGATACTGTTACTTATACCGAGTATCATACATTATAAATCATTCTACAATGATCCTGTAAATGTGTACATGAAATACAACAAATGGTGGACCATAATCGATAAAAGTGCATTCATCAGTGGATCCAGACCACCCATCTACTTAGCACTACCCGTGGATGGCCCGTGGTTGAAAATCGCACCAAACGACCCATCCTACCCATCAAAATTTCCAAATGAATATTAACAACTAACCATATTTATATTTACTCTCCATCTAAGGCCACCATTATGTGATTTTCAACCATGGCCCATCCACAAATAGGACCCACTAAATGAAATCCGAATCCACATCTCCCACCTTCCACCTTCTCGATCCTGACCGTTGATCACGTACGGGAATGATCATGGGTCCTCAAATGCAACTTAACGATATGAGAATAAGCCTTCTCAAGCAATCTTCGGAATCTCTTGATATCTAATCTTACATTCTGTTTCTCAAGATAAATCCTTTTAGTCTCAGCCCATCCTTTACGGTTCACTACTTCAGGGTCCATTAAAACAGGATCGTTGTGGCCATACAGCCTCGAAAGGGAGCTCTCATCGGTGCCGATCGTATACTCCATATACTCTAATCCAAGCTTCTTAGCCGGCTCTCCGTAGTACTCTTCCGCAGCCCACTTCAAACCAAGTGGAACAATCTGTATGAAGATTGAAGTAGGGTGCATGAAGAGGAAATGAGTCATGGCTGCACCATGGACGCCTATCATTGCGTCCGCGGAATTGAGGAGGCGGTATATATCGGCTAGCTGGGTGTTTCTGTTTGGATTTACGACGTGCACGTCGAATCCTATCCGTTGGCATGTCCTTACAATCTCCCTTAGGTTCATCATGACCCTTGATTTGTTTCGCGTGAAGATTACAAGTTTGGGCCTTTTGTGGATAGTAGGGAGGAGTTGTGCTTGCTTTGTTGTAGTCAATCCTAGCAATCCTTCGCCAATGAGTGTTTGGAAATCTTGTATTCCTTTGCCTGTACCTGTTTCATTAAATAGAGGAGATGAAGGACATACATATCTATAGCCTTTCATTACTGGATGAAGGATATAATCACTTTCCCACATGGGCCCACGTGTATGCATGCTGTGCATGGAGTGGTTTGTACTGTGTTGCTGGTCCACGTAAGAATTCTATAAGATGGACGTTATTGATAAACGGTTTGGGTTGTCCTAAAGGTTGGATAATGTGATTGGGTGCACCAGTGGACCCCACTAAGTTGCGATACATCCATAAAATTCATGTAAGGAGTGGAATGCTAGAACTGTAACACACGAACAATATCCAAGTGGAAATGGATTTCCAATTCGTGTAGAGCCATATGAAGAGTAGTTTCGATGGGTTTCAAACTCATCTGCCCTCAATAATTATAAAACTGGGTTGGGTCCTCGATCTCATGTAGTTATTTTGATCTCCATATCCGATACATAACACAGTCCTTGCAATTCCACATATAGTATTACAATCCACTTATCAGGTGGGTGATGTCTATGATGAATGTGGACCATATCTTTCTATTGGCCCAGTGTTTTTGTATTGCCTTTTGTTATTGATGTCACCAAAGAGGCCCACCTGATGCTGGATATCTACCAGGCTAGATTGGCACGTGTGGTCATGTGGAGGTGTGTGAGGAAAGGTGTATGTGGGCTAATCATAACTCTAATAAGGGCTGGTTTGGTAGACTCCTTTATGTAATTTTGTTTGTATACTGGATAAATATTTGAAAACCTTATGCTTGGTAGCGACTTTTTTTTATTAAACACATTTTCTTAAACTTAGAACTCCACTAGGATTACAGGGAGATGGTGTAATTCAATGCTCTGTAGGGCTTAACATGATGTTTGTAACATGCTTGGGGAATAGATAAATTAGAAACTTTCAGGTAGGAAATATGCATTTTATCCATTTTCAGGCTGAGCAATTGGTTGGGCTTGAGTCAGGAATTTTTTGGGCCTAGGCCTGCTTTTATAGGCCCATGCTGGCTTGGGTGGAGCTTGGGCGTGTGGCCTTAGGCATTGAGCTGGGCCAAGTCCTGCCCAAACCCGACCAACTGCTACCCCTACTTATGTATCTAAGGAAGGGGTGCACCTTCGGTGGACTACCTTGATATATATATCTTACATCCACGCCGTCCATCCATTTTGACAGATTATTTTATGTTGAGATTCAAAAACTGAAGTAGATATACATTACAGGTGGACCACACCACAAGAAACGGGGGTTTATTGAAAATTGAAAACTTCTTGTGGGCCAAAAACGCTTTGGATCAAGCTGATATTTGTTTGGTCTCTTGATCCAGGTTTTTTTGAGTTTGTCAACAGGTTGGATGGGAAATAAACATTCCGGTGGTCCCCAAAAGTATTCAATCACAGCTGGTTTTGTGGTATGGTCCACCTAAGATTTGGATCTACTTCATTTTTGAAACTATGCCCTCAAATGAACTGTCAAAATGGATGAACGGTGTGGATGTAAGAAACATACATCGTGGTGGGTCCCACAGTCAGTGATCCACCACAAAAGTAAAACTATTTTTTAAATCATTTTTAGTTAACACATGAAAATTACTAGTAGATATGAATGGGATCATGAAATGACAACCTAAACAAATCCTTCATTTACAGTTTCTTCAGCAGAAGGAAAAGTGGTGACTTTTCTTATTAAACAATGCTTTCGTAACAATAAAATATAGAAGGCTTGCCATTTGAAAAACAGTGGTGTATCTTCAACCATCCACACTACAGATTTATACGTCAATCAAGAACTAGCTGACCCTATTTTATGACTATTAATTACCCAATAATTGCATGGAGCATGTGGTAGGAAACATTTCATTTTCCCTTATAATATGGACCTATTTTACTACCAACCGTCCATTTGATAATCATCAGTTGGATGGTTACCATTGCTTTATAATTGTGATTACAAACGTGTGGTGATTATATGTGAGTGCCACACGTAAGGATGAGTCACAACTCACCACCACTTAAAAAAAAAAAAAAGAAAAAAAAAAAAAAAGAAAAAAGAAAAAAAAAGAAAGTGGTGTTAAAGAGTCTAGCCTAAAAATAAATGTAACTCAAGTAAGATATTACAGGATTCGGTAGTGACCCTCCAATGGTAGACATTATCTCAACGGCTTAATTTGAATTATGATATGCCACGTACGCAATGTTTCCGTAATACCTAAGTACTTGCAGATCATCCATCACATCATGCCGGCGCATGAAAGAACTTCTCTTTTTTATTTATATTTAGTATTTAAAAAGGAGTAGCTCTCAAGTCCAACTAGTTGGACTATAAATTATAGACAACTCAAAAAATAACTTTCAACCTGTGATGTTTGTGCGATATCCAACCCGTCTAATAGGTTTGCCCTATCACGAGAATCGATACTACAGAAAATTCAGACACAACCACTTTTCAAGTGGACCACACTTATAATTTTCTATTTATCAATAGTTAGAAATTGTTTCCTAATGTTATGCTCTGATGAGCAGAGACAGGGTTGATTTTGAAAGTGAATCTTATGATTGGGCCAACATATTGGTGGGGTTGGATTTCACCTGCTTTTAACTGGTTGAAAGTTATCAGTTGGATGGACTATATCTTGTGTTCTCTATCCATCGAGAAATTTACGACTGTGGACCCCGCCTTTTATCCATCGGATATTCCTGAAACAATGCAAAGTTAAACTACGCACTTAGACCTCCTAGTACGGATGACAAATTCCAGGATGAAAATACCTCTCCTTTTCAAGGAAACGGATTGGGTACTCCTCCTATCACACGCCAATGGCAGACCTTCGGTGGTCTGTGGGCCCCACCATGATGTATTCTTTTCATCCATGCCATCCATATATTTTTCCAGATCATTTTATGGTATGAGACCAAAAATGAGATATATCCAAATCTCAAGTGTACCACATTACAGGAACAATGTTGAATGAGCGTCAACCATTAGAAACTTAGGTGGAGCCCACTGTGATGTTTGTGAGAAATCCTCCCCATCTAAGTTCATTCATAAGGTCACAAAGACCTGGATGAAGAGGAAAAACAAATTTCATAATGATCCAAAACTTCTGTAAACCCTAAAAGGGTTTCAATGGTAGACGTTCAATTCCCCACTTGCCTTTACAGTGTGGTCCACTTGATAGTTAGATCTATCTTATCTTTTTTGTCTCAAGCCTTAATATGAGCTCGCCAAATAGATGGACAGTTTGGATATAACATAGACCTCATGATATATATATATATATATATATATATATATATATATATACAGGGAGAACTTTTTCTCCCTTACAATTTTCTCTAATACATAATTATGTAAATATGTATGTATAAGTATATAAAAATATTTTCCTATCTTTTAATTCATTTTTTTGTCTAAGTATTTAACAAGCATATCTCCTAAACTAGAATGATTTTTTATTTTTTTTTATTTTTTATTTTTATTTTTACACACGCACACACACCCCTACACACTCACACTAGTGGAATTTCACCTCCTACGGATACTCGAACACTTAACCGGGTGTTGAAACTCCTAAGAGTCTACCACTCAAGCAGGGCAAACTAGAAAAATAGCGGGGCAAACTGCATTAAAAGCAGGGCAAACAAGAAAAACAGCGGGGCAAACTGAAATATGAGCGGGGTAAACTTAAGTATGAGTATGACAAACTAGAAAAACAGCAGGACAAATTTAAGTATGAGCGGGGCAGACTAGAAAAACAGTGGGGCAAACTTAAGTATGAGCGAGGCAAACTACAAAAATAACGGGGGCAAACTAGAAAAATAGCGGGGCAAAATAGAAAAACAGCTAGGCAAACTGAATTATGAGCGTGGCAAACTAGAAAAACAGCAGGGCAAACTTAAGTATGAGTCTCAAGGAATTTTACAATTCAGGTAACGTTGCTACTTCCTTGTTATGGAGTTATCTGATCAATGGTCATCGTATGGTGATTCAGATCCATTGATCTGATCCAGTCTACCATGGATGTGGATTTCCTTGAAAATCTCCCTAATTGGATGATAACAGCCATCCAAATATTTGTCCCAGTTTTTAGACACGTGGTGAATTGGTGTGCTTTTTTCTCAGCCGTTTATTTGTGGGCCGCGTATTGATGACCTATTGCATTCTGATTGGGGAGGGTTTTGGAAAATCCAGATTGATAATGTAGGCCCCATAATATCAACAACAAAGATTAGTCGACCATGGGCTCAAATGTATGGACCATGGTACAATGCATGAATGAGATAATTCCTCCCATTTTCTTGATACTAAAAAAAAATTAAAAGTATAAAAATAAAAAATAAAAAATAAGAAGAAAAAACACTATGTGATCAATCAGCAATTGCAACAAGATTCTGTTTTTTTTTTTTTTTTTTTTTTTTTTTAAAATTTTTTTATTTAAAAGTAAAAATAAAATCTATTCATGCTTTCAGGTCACAAGATTTAGATGTAGAGGATTCTCAATTTGAGTTTGTGATCAACCACAACATACTTGATGGAAAATCAGCAGCTGAGATGTTCCATAACCTGGCCTCCATCTATAGGGGTGAAGGCCTCAAGACCCATGTTCTCAACAATGATAAGACATGTATCAAAGCAAAAATCCCACCTCAGATCAAATACCCACTCAAGGAATACACAAAGCTAATTGAAATAACTAACATTCCCTCCTCATTCACATCACCCAACCAACTTTTTCCACCCCAATCCCTCTTAAAAGTATCACACAATCACAGCCACAAACTTTTCCGCTTCACATCTGAAATGATCACCACCCTAAAAAACAAGGCCATGATCAAGTGCTCAACTTTTGAGGCCATGGTGGCCTACCTGTGGAAATCAAGGACAAGGGCTGTGTTTGAAGACCCATGTGGGGTTTCATCAATACTCTTTGCTGTGGACATTAGGAGAAAGATAACTCCACCCTTACCACATGGGTTTGTTGGGAATGCTGTTGTAACAACTTGTGCAAGTGCAAAGGTGGTGGATTTGAATAAGGAGTCTTTGGGGTTTTGTGTTGAGAAGGTGAAGGAAGAAATAGAGATGGTGACGGATGAGTATGTGAAATTAGTAGTGGATTGGTTGGAGGTTTATAGAGGGTCCCTTCCACTTTAGATGGAAAATTTTATGTGTCAGCTTGGTGGAAGCTGCCCTTCCATGAGTTAGATTTTGGGTATGAGAGGCCCACCTATGGTGGCCCAGTTGTGAGTGGAATGGTGAGTTTGTGTTGTTGCTCTCTGATGGTATTGGGGTTAGGAGAGGTGGAGGTGTCAACGTATGGATGACCTTAGAACAAGAGAAGATGGAGAAATTCATGATGCATGTATTTGAGATGTAGTCCTTTCCTTATATATTAGATGTTGGTATACACGTGAAATAGGGTAGTGTCCTTATCATGTGTATGAGTTGTACTGTAGTGAAAAGAGTACTACAAACTATAGTGTTTGACTATCAACTTTTTTAGTGTGCTTGTACAATGGTTTGATTACAGTGGTCCACATCTTTGCACAAAATGCATAGTTTTTAATTTTCACAAGTGGGAGACATTTTTGGGTGATGCAGAACAATTCATTAGTCAGTTGACTTCCACTGAGGATGTATCAAGGCACAAAGCGACATATATTCACTATAAAAGAATAAAATTACAAGAGATAGAGATTACCCGATTCGAACAAGTCTTAAATCACCTAAGCTATAAGCTTGAAACCCTACGAACGAATTAGAAAGCTCTTGATACTTCCTATTCCCGATTACACCCATATATATCTATATATATATATGCATGCATGACATCTAGGTGAATCATAATCGAAATAGGAAATAAATCCGTACTTATGCAATTTTGTGTAACTTTATATGATCGTTCGATGAAACATTCGATGACACTTCGATGGCATCGAACATCTTCGATGTTATCGAACTAACCAAAATATTCTAGAGACTAAACATGTATTTTTCGGATTTTCTCGATGGCACTTCGATGGGACTTCAATGTCATCGACGGTTCGTCGATGACATCGAACCACTTTTGATAGATTTGAGCAGGACACCAAAAGTGTCCAGTAACAAATCGTGAGATTTCCGTATTTTTCCGATGGCATTGAACAACTGTCAATGACATTGAATAGCTCTTGATGACATCAAATGGTCTGTCGATGGCATTAACAGACCCTATTGTTGAAAGATTTGAGACATCAACAACATACGTCGCCTTGTATCAGGCTTTTTAGGATGATATGGGATGATATGAGCCGTATGGTTGATGAATGACATTGGAAGACAATACTTTAAAGCTTATACTCGTTTTTTAGTTTAGATGAATGGGCCTAGTTTAGAAAAACAGCAGGACAAACTTAAGTATGAGCGGGGCAAACTAGAAAAACAGTGGGGTAAACTGAAATATGAGTGGGGCAAACTAGAAAAACAGCGGGGCAAACTGAATTATGAGCGAGGTAAACTAGAAAAACAGCGGGACAAACTGTATTATGAGTAGGGAAAACTAGAAAAACAGCGGGGCAAAATGAAATATGAGCGGGGCAAACTAGAAAAACAGCGGGGCAAACTGAAATATGAGCGGGATAAATTAGAAAAACAGCGGGGCAAACTGAAATATGAGCGGGGCAAACTAGAAAAACAGCGGGGCAAACTAAAATATGAGCGGGGCAAACTAAAAATACAGCGGGGCAAACTGCATTATGAGCGGGACAAACTGAAATATGAGCGGGGCAAACTAGAAAAACAGTGGGGTAAACTGAAATATGAGCGGGGCAAACTATAAAAACAGTGGGACAAACTGCATTATGAGCGGGACAAACTAGAAAAACAGCGGGGCAAACTGAAATATGAGCGGGGCAAATTAGAAAAACAGCGGGGCAAACTGAAATATGAGCAGGGTAAACTAGAAAAATAGCGAGGCAAAATGAAGTATGAGCGGGACAAACTAGAAAAACAGCGGGGCAAACTGAAATATGAGCGTGACAAACTAGAAAATCAGTGGGGGGAACATGAAATTGAGCGGGGCAAACTAAGAATTCAGTGGTGAAAACATGAAAATGAGCAGGCCAAACTAGAAATGCAGCAGGGCAAACTAGAAATTAGAAAGTATGTTATACCCAAAGTAGAAAGTTGATTTCATCATCCACCAAGATTACAAAGTATGCTATACATCAAAACAGTAAATAAATTACAAAGTATGCTCTTTTTCAGGTATAGGAAACTTGCACTTTCCATTTGAACATCGATATTATCAGCCCTTTTGCAATCAACCCATCCCTCGGATCAACCCTCCTAAGGTTATCGTGATTAGAAAAAGAACTCAGACTAAAATGCACAGACTTGAAAATTTGTTGCACTCCAAGATTACTGTAAACCTTGTACAATTTACTTGAATCAATGGTCTGTAAGCTGGACTGCGAGTACCAAATAAATAGAATACCATCTTCAATGGCTTCCATAAACATTTTCCTCGGTTGTAGGTCATCTGGTATAAAGAGCTTATCCTTCTCTACTAACCAAATTTCATCGCCAGAGGCAGTCTAGGAGGGCAGCCTCGTTATTTTCAAGTACATGAGTCTAAAAGGAGCAATACTTCATGCTTGCCCCGTTCATTTTCAAAGAGCTTGAAACTGGTATGGATTCCTTCGTTGCAGCTCGAATGCCACAAATCGTTCATGTCATTAGCGGGCATTTGAACTACACAAACCTAACTTGGAAAGGCTAGTTATGTGCAAACCTTAGCATTTGGTTGAATATGTAGTTGTGGTCAGTTTCCAAATTCACTGGGTGTTTGGAAGGACCTTGAGAAAGAAACCCAAATGAGAAGCTTTTGTTGGGGGCCTTGCACAAAACCTTAGGATCTAGCCTCCTGAAACAAACCAGAATTATAGATAATAAAGCAATGAAATAAATTAAAGCATAAACCACACTACACAAGAGATTTTACGTGAAAAACCCTCAAAGAGGTAAAAATCACGGGACCTCGTCCAGATCAACAATCCACTATGAAGTAGAACATTACAACCTTCTTCACTCACGCAGGAGTGGATAAACAATAAGAGAAACAAAGAAAATAGAGAGATCTCACCGATTACGAGGACATAGAATCGCTGAGATATAGATTGCGCAGTAAATAACCTCTCTGAGCATAATCTCTATTCTATAAGTTTCCTCTCTCTCTTTTCCTCTCTCTCTCTCTCTCACCTTTTGATAGCCCTAAACCCTTTAGTAAATCCTTTGTAAAGCTTTAGGAAACCCTCTTGTCATACGTAGAAAGTCCTAGGTACCTCCTATTTAAAGTTTTAGGAAACTCCTTTCCGCATCCCAGTTGCGAAAGGACTTGCGACACAAAATCCACGCAAAATCGCGGAACGAATCTGTGTAACCTCGACTGGTCGTACCGAGTCCACGACCGGTCGAGCGCCACCCACGACTGGTCGAGATCCTCCTTCGACTGGTCGAGCACCTCGGGAAAAAATAATCCACAGTCGCTTGACTTTGAGTCGTACAACGACTCAATTCCACGACTGGTCGTGCACCAGCCCTCGACCGGTCGAGCAAGGCCCATGACCGGTCGAGCACGGGATAAAAAATTCCATCGAATCTTCCCCCTTTTGTCCGAGGGGGGATTCACCTTCTTCAAGCCAGCCTGGTTTCTGCAAACCTCAAACTTGCCCTTGAGCAAAGCCTTAGTCATCACGTTTGACCCATTATCATCCGTGTGGACCTTCTCAAGCTGTAACACCTCTATTCCAAAGTATCCCTGATCCAGTGATACCAAATCTCTATGTGCTTCGACTTGGAATGCTGACTTGGATTCTTGTTCAAGTGTATAACACTTTGACTATCGCAATAGACCACGTGCTCTTCCTGCTTTAGGCTGAGTTCCTGTAGGAACCTTTTCATCCAAAGCATCTCTTTACATGCCTCTGTGATTGCAATGTACTCGGCCTCTGTCGTCGACAATGTTACGACCTTCTGTGCTTGCTCTACCAAGAAACTGCTCCCCTTGCAAACGTGAACATGAATCTCGATGTAGACTTCCTGGAGTCTATGTCACCTGCTATTCTGTATCTGTGTAGCCCTCTAACACAGGTTTACCATCACCATAGTATAGGCTAAACCTGGATGAGCCTCTTAGATACCGCAGTATCCATTTTACCGCTGCCCAATGCTCTTTGCTAGGATTGACAAGATACCGGCTGACAACACCAACCGCATATATTATGTCTGGGCGTGTACACACCATAGCATAAATCAAACTTCTTACATTTAACACGTAGAGTATCTTCTGCATCTCATTCACCTTTGCCTTCGTCTTGGGACACTGTCTGTCGCTCAATCTAAAGTGACCATTCGATGGAGTACTGACCGGCTTCGCTGCATTCATATTGAACCGCTTTAGGACTTTCTCAGTATACGCTCTTGTGAAAGCCAAAGCTTCCTGCCACTTCTGTCATGGGTTATCTCCACTCCTATGATCTGTTTAGCCGGGCCCAAGTCTTTCATCGCAAAAGACTTGCCCAACTCCTGTTTCAGCCTGTCGATCTTCTTGATGTATTTTCCCATGATGAGCATGTCATCAACGTATAATAGCAAAACTAAGAAGTCACCATCTGAGAACTTGCGTGTGAACACACAGTGGTCCAAGTCCGTTCTGTCATATCCATGCTTTAACATAAACGAGTCGAACTTCTTGTACCATTGTCGTGGAGCTTGTTTCATCCCATACAAGCTCTTCCTCAGCCTACACACCATATGCTCTTTGCCTTTGACTTCGAACCCCTCTGGTTGATGCATGTAGATCTCTTCTTCCAGGTCACCGTGGAGGAAGGCAGTTTTAACATCTAATTGCTCTATCTCCAGATCCATGCTAGTCCCTAACCCAGGCAACATCCGTATGGATGTCATCTTCACTACTGGTGAGAATATCTCCTCGAAGTCTATGCCTTTCCTCTGACCAAACCCCACAAGTCTGGCCTTGAACCTCGTCTGTGAATTCTTTTGCTCAACCTTCTTTCTGAACACTCACTTGTTGCTCAGAGCTTTCTTGCCCTTAGGCAGTTTCACCATATCATAGGTGTGGTTTTTATGCAAGAATTCTACCTCCTCTTGCATAGCTTTTAAACACTCTCCCTTATGCTCATTGGCTAGGGCCTTAGAATAATCTTCTGGCTCTCCCCCATCAATCAGCATAATGTACTCATGTGGCGAGTACCTCTTGGACGGCTGTCTATCGACCTCCTCACCTGTGGCTCAATAGGTGGATCGAGTGGGGGCTGCTCTCCTGGTTCATCTTCTAAAGGAACTCCCTCGTCATCTACACCTTGTGTACTCCCACGTTATCAGGCACTACGTAAGGAGTAACCGGATCCATGCCTTCTACCTCACCTGAACTAGGTTGGTTCTTCTCTAGCTTACCAATGTCTTCTATACATTGATTTTCAAAGAAAACCATATCTCTACTCTTGACGAGCTTCTTCTCGGTCGGATCCCACAATTTGTAACCAAATTTTTTTATCACCGTACCCTAAGAACATACACTGCTTGATCTTCATATTAAGCTTGGACCTCTCGTCCTTTGGTACGTGAACAGATGCCCTACATCCCAACACCCTGAGATGACTGTATGATGGATCATGTCCAGTCCACACCTTCTCAGGCTCTTCTCCATTCAAAGGGGTTGATGGAGACCTGTTTATCAAATACACCAACGTCTGCATTGCTTCTCCCCAGAACGTCTTGGGCAATTTCGCATGGGATAACATGCATCTGATTCTCTCAGCAATGGTGCAATTTATTCGCTTAGCTACACCATTGTATTGAGGGGTCTTGGGAACCGTCTGTTCATGCTATATACCCAGGGACTTGCAGTACTCATGAAAGTCACCAATGATTCACCACCATTGTCAGTGCGGATGCACTTCAATGATCTAACTGTCTCTCTCTCGACCATAGCATGAAATAATTTAAATATACCAAAGACCTTGTCTTTTGATTTCAAAGCATAAACCTAAACCTTTGTAGATGCATTATCTATAAAAGTGACAAAATACAATGCCCCACCCAAGGTTTTTGTCCTCATATGACCACAAATATCAGAATAAACCAAATCTAATGCATGCACTTTATTAACGTGAGAAACAGATTTAATGAATGAAACTCTATGTTGTTTCCCCGATAAACAATCAAGACATGTTTTGAGACGCGTACCTGTCACGTCTGGAATGAGCCACTTCTTTGCTAGTACATGAAGCCCTTTTTCACTCATGTGGCTTAGACGCCTGTGTCACATGTCAATAACTGAATCTTCCGCTGCATTCAACCCATCCTTGCACATACTGACACTTACCTTGTACAGGGTGCAACACTTCTTTCCTCTAGCCACGATCAACGAACCTTTGATGACCTTTTAGCTCCCACCAGCAAACCAGCTTTTATAGCCATCATCGTCTAACCTTCCCATCGACATCAAGTTGAGGCGAAGGTCTGGGATATGCCTCACATCCTTGAGAACCAATGTGCAGTCCACATCGCTCTTCACATAAATATCATCGAACCCTATGATCTTCGATACACCAGAATTTCCCATCTTCACAGTCCCATAGTCACCTGACTTGTAACTTGTGAAGAAGTCACTGCATGAAGTCGCATGAAAAGAAGCTCCCGAGTCTATCACCCAGTCGGTGTCCTGACTCGTAGCTGTAAGACATACATCATGATCTGTAGAAAGAATAACTACGACGTCGCCATCTAAAGCGACCACAGTGGAATCTGATTCATCTTCCTTCATTTTTCCTTTCTTATCATTTTTAGCCTTACGACATTCATGCTTATAGTGGCCCTTCTTACCACAATTCCAGCATTCAACATCTTTTCTGTTACTCGACTTGCTTCTTGATTTATCTCTGACCTTTTCGCCCTTCCTGTTCTTTCTTCTCTCCCGTTCCTGTGTTACAAGGGCCTCTTGTTGAGTAGACCCCTGAGACTTCCTCCTTGTCTCCTCATTGAAGAGACAACTGGTTACCTGTTCCATGGATATCTTTCCATCTGGCGTGGAGTTACTTAGAGACATCACCAATGTCTCCCAATTGTCAGGTAATGAACTAAGCAATAGCAAAGCTTGCAACTCATCATCCAGGACTATCTTCATAGAGGAGAGTTAGTTTACTATATTGTTGACCTTATTCATGTCCTCGGCCACAGAACCACCATCCTTGAACTTGAGATTCACAAGTTGCCTTATCAGAAATTTTTTATTACCGGCTGTCTTCCTCTCATATAGCCCTTCTAATTTCAGCCATAGGCTAGCGGCTGAGGTCTCTTTAGACACATGGTGGAACACAGAATCATCCAACCATTGTCTAATAAACCCCACCGCCTTTCGGTCCATCTTCTTCCAATCATCATCAGACATATCCATGGATTTTGCTGATATGCCTAAAATTGGAGAATATAGGTCATTGCAATAAAGTAAGTCCTCAATCTTAACCTTCCATATGGTCCAGTTAGAACCATTGAGGCTGATCACCCTTGATGAGCCACCTTCCATAATTCAAAACCGATCCTACCCGCTCAATGAACTTAGCTCTGATACCACTTTATTGGGGGCCTTGCATAAAACCTTAGGATCTAGCCTCCCGAAACAAACCAGAATTATGGATAATAAAGCAATGAAATAAATCGAAGCATAAACCACACACCACATAAGAGATTTTAGGTGGAAAACCCTGAAAGAGGTAAAAACCACGGGATCTTGTCCAGATCAACAATCCACTATGAAGTAGAATGTTATAACCTTCTTCACTCACGCAAGAGTGGATAAATAATAAGAGAAACAAAGAAAACGGAGAGATCTCATCGATTACGAGGACATAAAAGCGCTGAGATATAAATTACGCAGTAGATAACCTCCACGAGCATAATCTCCCTTCTATAATCTTCCTCTCTCTTTTCCTATCTCTCTCACCTTTTGATAGCTCTAAACCCTTTAGCAAATCCCTTGTAAAGCTTTAGAAAACCCTCTTGTCATACTTAGAAAGCCCTAGGTACCTCTTATTTAAAGTTTTGGAAAACTCATTTCCGCATCCTAGTTGCGAAAGGACTTGCGACACAAAATCTGTGCAAAATCGCGAAATGAATCTTCATAACCTTGACTGGTTGTACCGAGTCCACGACCGGTCGAGCGCCACCCACGACCAGTCAAGATCCTCCTTCGACTGGTCGAGCACCCCGGAGAAAAATAGTCCATAGTTGCTGGAATTTGAGTCATGCCACGACTCGACTCCACAACTGATCGTGCACCAGCCCTCGACCGGTCGAGCACGGGACAAAAATTTTTATTAAATCACCCTTTTTTGTCCCTTGGGGGATTCACCTTCATCAAGCCCGCCTGATTTCTACAAACCTCAAACTTGCCCTTGAGCAAAGTCTTGGTCATCATGTCTGACCCATTATCGTTTGTGTGGACCTTCTCAAGCTGTAACACCTTCTGTTCCAAAGTATCCCTGATCCAGTGATACCGAATCTCTTTGTGCTTCGACTTGAAATGCTGACTTGGATTCTTACTCAAGTGTATAACACTCTTACTATCGCAATAGATCACGTGCTCCTCCTGCTTCAGGTTAAGTTCCTGTAAGAACCTTTTCATCCAAAGCATCTCTTTACATGCCTTTGTGACTGCAATGTACTCGGCCTCCGTTGTCGACAATGCTACGACCTTCTATAGCTTGCTCTGCCAAGAAACTGCTCCCCCTACAACGTGAACATGAATCCCGATGTAGACTTCTTAGAGTCTATGTCACCTGCCATATCTGCATCTGTGTAGCCCTCTAACACAGGTTTACCGTCACCATAGCATAGGTTCAACCTGGATGAGCCTCTTAAATACCGTAGTATCCATTTCACCGCTACCCAATGCTCTTTGCTAGGATTGACAAGATACCGGCTGATAACACCAACCGCATATGCTATGTCTAGGCGTGTACACATCATAACATACATCAAACTTCCTACAGCTGATGCGTAGAGTACCTTCTTCATCTCATCCACGTCTGCCTTTGTCTTGGGACATTGTCTGTCGCTCAATCTGAAGTGACCATCCAGTGGAGTACTGACCGGCTTCCCTGCATTCATATTGAACTGCTTTAGGACTTTCTCAATATACCGCTCTTATGACAGCCAAAGCTTCCTACTGCTTCTATCACGGGTTATCTCCATTTCTAGGATCTGTTTAGCCCGGCCCAAGTCTTTCATCGCAAAAGACTTGCCCAACTCCTATTTCAGCCTGTTGATCTTCTTGATGTCTTTTCCCATGATGAGCATATCATCAACATATAATAGCAGAACTAAGAAATCACCATCTGAGAACTTGCGTGTGAACACACAGTGGTCCGACTCCGTTCTGTCATATCCATGCTTCAACATAAACGAGTCGAACTTCTTGTACCATTGCCGTGGAGCTTGTTTCAGCCCGTACAAGCTCTTCCTCAGCCTACACACCATATGCTCTTTGCCTTTGACTTCGAACCCCTCTGGTTGGTGCATGTAGATCTCTTCTTCCAGGTCACCATGGAGGAAGGCAATTTTAACATATAACTATTCTATCTCCAGATCCATGCTAGCCGCCAACCCAAGCAACATCCGTATGGATGTCATCTTCACCACTGGTGAGAATATCTCCTCGAAGTCTATGCCTTTCCTCTGACCAAACCCTTTCACCACAAGTCTGGCCTTGAACCTCGTCTGTGAATTCTTCTGCTCAACCTTCTTTCTGAACACTCACTTGTTGATCAGAGCTTTCTTGCCCTTAGGCAGTTTTGCCATATCATAGGTGTGGTTCTTATGCAAAGATTTCATCTCCTCTTGCATAACTTTCAACCACTCTCCCTTATGCTCGTCGGCTAGGGCCTCAGAATAATCTTCTGGTTCTCCCCCATCAGTCAGTATAATGTAATCATATAGCGAGTACCTCTTGGACGGTTGTCTGTCTCTAGATGACCTCCTCACCTGTGGCTCAACAGGTGGATCAAGTGGGGGCTACTCCCCTGGTCCATCTTCTGAAGGAACTCCCTCTTCCTCTACACCTTGTTATACTTCCCCGTCATCAGGCACCATGGGAGGAGCAACCGGATCCATGTTTTCTAGCTCACCTGAACTAGGTTGGTTTTTCTCTGGATTACCAATGTCTTCTATACATTGATTTTCAAAGAAAACCACATTTTTACTCCTGACGAACTTTTTCTCGGTCGGATCCCACAGTCTGTAACCAAATTTTTCACTATCGTACGCTAAGAACACACATTGCTTGATATTCATATTGAGCTTAGACCTCTCGTCCTTTGGTACGTGAACAGATGCCCTGCATCCAAACACCCTAAGATGACTGTACGATGGATCATGTCCAGTCCACACATTCTCAGGAACTTTTCCATTCAATGGGGCTGATGGAGACCTATTTATCAAATACACCGCAGTGTGCATTGCTTCTCCTTAGAACGTCTTGGGCAATTTCGGATGGGATAACAAGCATCTGATTCTCTCAACAATGGTACGATTCATTCGCTCAAGTACACCATTATGTTGAGGGGTCTTGGGAATCGTCTATTCATGCCGTCTACCTAGGGACTTGCAGTACTCATGAAAGTCGCCAATGTATTCACCACCATTGTCAGTGCGGATGCACTTCAATAATCTACCCGTCTCTCTCTCGACCATAGCATGAAATAATTTAAACACACCAAAGACTTTGTCTTTTGATTTCAAAGCATAAACTCAAACCCTCCTAGATGCATCATCTATAAAAGTAATAAAATACAATGCCCCACCTAAAGTTTTTGTCCTCATAGGACCACAAACATCAGAATAAACTAAATCTAATGCATCACTTTATTAATGTGAGAACTAGATTTAATGAATGAAATTTATATTGTTTCCCTGATAAACAATCAAGATAGGTTTTGATAGGTGTACCTGTCACGTCTGGAAGGAGTCGCTTCTTTGCTAGTACTTGAAGCCCTTTTTCACTGATGTGGCCTAGACGCCTGTGCCACATGTCAATAACTGAATCTTCCGCTGTGTTTAACCCACCCTTGCACATACTGACACTTGCCTTGTAGAGGGTGCAACACTTCTTTCCTCTGACTACGATCAACGAACCTTTGATGACCTTCCAACGCCCACCAGCAAACCGGCTTTCATAGCCATCATCATCCAACCTTCCCGTCAACATCAAGTTGAGGCGAATATCTGGGATATGCCTCACATCCCTGAGAACCAATGTGTAACCCACATCACTCTTCACACAAATATCACCGACCCCTACGATCTTCGATACACCAGAATTTCCAATTTTCACAGTCCCATAGTCACCTAACTTGTAACTTGTGAAGAAGTCCCTGCGTGGAGTCGCATGAAAAGAAGCTCCCGAGTCTATCACCCAATCGGTGTCCTGACTCGTAGCTGTGAGACATATATCATGATCTGTAGAAAGAATAACTACGACGTCGCCATCTAAAGCGACCGCAGTGGAATCTGATTCATCTTCCTTCCCTTTTCCTTTCTTATCATTTTTAGCCTTACGACATTCATGCTTATAGTGACCCTTCTTACCACAATTCCAGCATTTAACATCTTTTCTGTTACTCGACTTGCTTCTTGATTTATCTCGGGCCTTTCCGCCCTTCCTGTTCTTTCCTCTCTCCCGTTACTGTGTTACAAGGGCCTCTTGCTGAGTAGACCCCTGAGACTTCCTCCTTGTCTCCTCATTGAAGAGACAACTGGTTACCGGTTCCATGGATATCTTTCCGTCTGGTGTGGAGTTACTTAGAGACATCACCAATGTCCCCCAATTGTCAGGTAATGAACTAAGCAATAGCAAAGCTTGCAACTCATCATCCAGAACTATCTTCATAGAGGAGAGTTAGTTCACTATATTGTTAACCTTATTCATGTCCTCGGCCACAGAACCACCATCCTTGAACTTGAGATTCACAAGTCGCCTTATCAGAAAATTTTTATTACCGGCTGTCTTCCTCTCATATAGCCCTTCTAATTTCAGCCATAGGCTAGCGGCTGAGGTCTCTTTAGACACATGGTGGAACACAGAATCATCCAACCATTGTTTAATAAACCCCACCGCCTTTCGGTCCATCTTCTTCTAATCATCATCAGACATATCCATGGATTTTTGCTGATATGCCTAAAATTGGAGAATATAGGTCATTGCAATAAAGTAAGTCCTCAATCTTAACCTTCAATATGGTCTAGTTAGAACCATTGAGGCTGATCATCCTTGATGAGCCACCTTCCATAATTCAAAACCGATCCTACCCGCTCAATGAACTTAGCTCTGATACCACTTTATTGGGGGCCTTACATAAAACCTTAGGATCTAGCCTCCCGAAACAAACCAGAATTATGGATAATAAAGCAATAAAATAAATCGAAGCATAAACCACACACTACATAAGAGATTTTACATGGAAAACCCTCAAAGAGGTAAAAACCACGGGACCTCGTCCAGATCAACATCCACTATGAAGTAGAATGTTACAACCTTCTTCACTCACGCAGGAGTGGATAAACAATAAGAGAATAAAGAAAATGGAGAGATCTCACCGATTACGAGGACATAGAAGCGCTGAGATATAGATTGCGCAGTAGATAACCTCCACGAGCATAATCTCCCTTCTATAATCTTCCTCTCTCTATCTCTCTCACTTTTTGATAGCTCTAAACCCTTTGGCAAATCCCTTATAAAGCTTTAGGAAACCCTCTTGTCATACCTAGAAAGCCCTAGGTACCTCCTATTTAAAGTTTTAAGAAACTCCTTTCCGCATCCCAGTTGTGAAAGGACTTGCGACACGAAATCCGCGCAAAATCGTGGAACGAATCTGTGTAACTTCGATTGGTCGTACCGAGTCCACGACTAGTCGAGCGCCACCCATGACTGGTCGAGATCCTCCTTTGACTGGTCGTGCACCCTGGAGAAAAATAGTCCACAGTCACTGGACTTTGAGTCGTGCTACGACTCGACTCCACGACTGGTCGTGCACCAGCCCTCGACCGGTCGAGCGAGGCTCACGACCGGTCGAGCACGGGACAAAAAAATCCCACAACTTTTTGTTACCTGAGGTTACACCTCAAATAATTACTCCCATTGTTCTAATTGTTTTAACCAATTATAGAATCCATTAAAATAGCAACTTCTGGAAATTCAATTTAAGGGCTAAATGGAATACATGAATAAAACTTCCATGAAACTTCCATTCTATAAACATGTCTGAGAATACATTTGAGACTATGTCATATAAGCCTTTTTAATATGTATGGTGATCTATTTAGCCTTTTAAGCATGATAGGCTATCCTTGGGTAATTGTTGCATTAGCTGTATACTCTGTACTGATATTTCTCTTTATGGTAGTGTAATAGTGTGTGAGGAACTACTTATGGATCTTGGAAAATAACTAGGTTGATTGGCTAAATTAGCTTCTCCTACCCCACAATCATATGTGGTACGTTAAGTAAATCATTCTAGTTTAGGAGATATGCTTGTTAAATAAATAGATAAAGAAACGAATTAAAAGATAGAAAAATATTTTTATATACTTATATATACATATTTACATAATTATGTATTAGAGAAAAATGTAAGGGAGAAAAAGTTCTCCCTATTAAAATAATAATAATAATAATAATAATAATAATAAAATTTTGCGAGACTGCCGCGGCACTGCCGCCGACTGCAGCCTGTAGATTTTTATTTTTATTTTTCGCTACGTTGCTTTTGTGGGTCCCATCATGAGGTCTGTGTTATATCCAAACTGTCCATCTATTTGGTGAGCTCATACTAAGGCTTGAGACGAAAAATAAGATAGATCTAACTATCAACTGGACCACACTGTAAAAGGCAGTGGGGAATTGAACGTCTACCATTGAAACCCTTTCAGGGTTACAGAAGTTTTGGATTATTATGAAATTTGTTTTTCCTCTTCATCCATGTCTTTGTGACCCTATGAATGAACTTAGACGGGGAGGATTTCTCACAAACATCATAGCGGGCCCCACCTGAGTTCCCATCGTCGAACCGCCCGTCAACGCTCGTCTCTGCACGCCAGCCAGAGGAAGGCAGGGGTATTTTCGTCCTCAAATTCGGTGTCCGTACGTATGAGGAGGTCCAAGTGCGTATGTATATTTCCCCTATCCATCTTTCGAAATCGGATTACGCATCGAGTTATTCGGTGTGCGAGTAAACTCTGTTGGCCACCATAAATGTATGTGGTTCATCTACGCCGTCAATCGGTTTTCCAACTCATTTTAGGAGTTGAGCCAAAAATCGAAGAATATTCAAATCTCAAATGGACCACACCACAGGAAACAGTGGAAATAATGATTTCCACGTTGAAACCTTGCTAGGTCCCACAGTGATGTTTATTTTTCATCCAAACTGTTCATGAGACCACACGTACGTACATGGATGAAGAGAGAAAAAACCAAAAACAAATATCATCTTGATCTAAAAGTTCTGTGGCCCCTAAGAATTTTTCAACGGTAAAAATTCAACTCACACTGTTTCCTGTGGTGTGGTCCATTTGAGATTTGTATATTCTTCATTTTTGGGTTCAAGCCTAAAATTATTTAGTAAAATAGATGGACGGAGTGGATAATTAAAATAAATAAATCATAGTGGACCCCACAGAGTTAGCGTGCTGAGTTACTTCAGTTGAGTTTTCAAACTACGTGGTGAATTATCACCGTAGCCCTATTCCACTGTTGTTGTTCGTTTGGACGCGGTTTGGTTAGTGACGCCGCCACCGGCCAGGTGGCTAGTGGTCGGTGCTATGTGGACCCCACCATGATGTATATATTTTATCTACGCCATCCATCCATTTTGAAAGATAATTTTAGGGCTATGTTCATACAATGAATTAAATCTAAATCTCAGGTGGACCACACCATGTGAAAACAGTAGTGATTGAATTTCCACCATTAAAGCCTCCTAGCTAGGGCCCACTGTAATGGTTATTTGACATCTAACCTGTTGATTAGATCATACAGACTTGGATGAAGGTGAGAAATATATATCAGCTTGATCAAAAACTTTCGTGGCCCCAATAAATTTTTAATGGTGAGCGTTCAATCAACACTGCGCGGTCCACTTGATATTTGGATCAACCTCATTTTTGGGTTCATACCATAAAATGATCTGGAATAATGGGTGGACGGCATGGATGAAACACATATATCATGGTGGGGCCCACAGAGCACCGACCACTAGCCATTGGCTAGTGGCAAAGGGGAGTAGCCAATCCATTTCCTGTTCGTGAATGCTTGGAAGAGAAGATTTTTACCTGATGATGGAGTGATGCTCAACTCTCCGTGAATTTTCAACCCTACGATCATCTCCTTAAAGCAATGAACCCTCTTATCCTTCTTGAAATCCACCACCTGATAGTTAGTAAGCTTCCTTACTATTCCTCCATATTTGCTCATCCACCATTTATGATACTCCACCACCACAAACACCACCTCTCCTTTAAACCTCTCACTCGTTATATAGAGTGGAAGCAGCCCATCATTGAATTCGTGATACACATTCCCTGTATAACCACCCGTCGAGAACACCACGGCAGGGACTGCATGGATGACGTCGCAATCTCGGTGGCTCGCTTCGCTTCCGTTCATGAGCTTGAGTGCAATCTCATCTATCGTTTCCATGATCGACGTTTCCCATTTTCGAGTGTAAGGCCTTATCTTTTGAATCTCACACGCTTCTTTTGCTGAATTATGTATGATGATGGAAGATGAAGGTGAATCCGTTTGAATTTTGCCTCTCAGATAGCAAACGTCAGTTCTTTGATTCGAACGGTCACAACAAAGGAATCCATCTTGATTGCCTACATTCCTTTTGTCTACTTCACCTGTCACATTTTTCAATTGCATGAGGTTTGGTAAATGCTAATTGCACGTACGTGTAGAGGTAAACACATCCATCCACACGTGGGAAATATGGAATAAGTGTATGTAATTATTACATATTACACGTGGGAAACACAGATCTACACGTACGTGTAGACCAAGTGGAAAGCTCAGATCTTACATAAGTGTCACATTGGAGCATATGCGCATGTGTGAGGATTTGTGTGGTTCCCCACACGTGTGGAATTAGCGAACCTTTGAATGGCCTTTATACGTCGCTACTAGATCATTTAGCATGCCGCATACTAGGGGGACGCGGTTTGGCTAGCTAGTGACCCTACACCAGCCAGCTAGCTTGTATCAAAGATCTGTGGGCCCCACCATGATGTATATGTGTTTTATACATGCTGTCCATTCATTTTCCCAGCTTATTTTACTAAATGAGACAATAAAAATAAAAATGTAGTAGATCCAAATCTCAGGAGGACCACATAACAGGAAACCAGTGGAGATTAAATGTCCACCGTTAATAACTTTATTTGCCTTCCAACCTGTTGACAAGGTCACACAGACATTGAATGAAGGGACAGCACAAATATCATCTTGAACCAAACTTCTGTGCCCCCAAAATATTTTCAATGGTAAGCATTCAATCCTCACTGTTCATGTTGTGTGGTCCACTTAAGATTTCGATCTGCCTCATCT
>JAJHSJ010000013.1:42009034-42184946 GCA_021015155.1 Magnolia officinalis
GAGAGAGAGAGAGAGAGAGAGAGCAAAGTTGTATTGTAACACATCATAATCACATGGTTGTCATGGTGAATAAGAAAATGGATGAGATTCTGATGGAAATGAAATGTTAACAACCGTTTGGAAAGAGTCCATTGCAATTGAAAACAACCATCTATCTCAACCAAAAGCAGTTCCCTTCTAAAACAACGGCGGCTCATCGATATGGCCTTGGTGATAGTTCACCGCCATTTTTTAGGTTGTGGTGTCTCAACCACTGTACGGTTGATATATGCATAATGCAATCCAGACCGTGCAAATCATTTAGATGATGAAGCATGGGTAGTTGATCAAACACTACAAGAAATTGACCATTTACCAATGAACTTATTATATGGTTTCGTCGGCAAAAGATTCTCGCCACGACCGAATAAGTTCCCGCCACCATTTACAACGAGGACTTCCAAACTTTTCCTGATGAAATTATTTATCCTCGGTGAAAACTCTTTTACCGATGAAGGATTTTCCAATCTAGAAACTTCTTTTGTTGTGTGGGGGCATTCATTGTGTAAGAGAGCCTGCATCTTAGAGTTGTGAAACCCTTATACAGCAGGGAAAGCCCAAGCTCATGCTCTGGGATATCCTGGTAGAGCATTTCATGATGCCACATTTCCTGATGCGTCATTTTTAGATTTACTAGCATGGGCTAGAAGACATGAGTCCATCTAAACTTGAAAGATGACCCATGTTGTAAATAGAGAAGATCCCAGAAATGACACTTATGGAAGGATTCTATCTAACCAATTGGTGGCCAACAAATGTACAGTTAAAAATGGTCAATGCCAGAAATTTATTAGCTAATAAATGTGGTGAAAGTTAATTTGTTTGATAAATGTGAATCACGGTTAAGTCTTACATTGCACAATTTTTCTAATAAGGTGACTTGTGAATCTCAAGTTCAAAGATGGTGGTTCTGTGGCTGAACACATGAATGAGGTCAGCAATATAGTGAACCAGCTCTCCGCTATGAAGATGGTCCTTGATAATGAATTGCAGGCTTTGCTATTGCTTAGTTCATTGGCTGACAGTTGGAGACATTGGTGGTGTCTCTAAGTAACTCCATGCCAAACGAAAAGATATCCATGGAACAGGTAACTAGCTATCTCTTCAATGCGGAGACAAGGATGAAGTCTCAGAGGTCTACACAACAAGAGACACTTATGACACAGGAACAGAGGAGAGGAAAGAACAGGAAGGGTGGGAAGGCCAGAGATAAATCAAGAGGTAAGTTAAGTATCAGGAAAGATGTTGAATGCTGGAATTATGGCAAGAAGGGCCACTACAAGCATGAGTGTCGTAAGGTTAAGAACGACAAGAAAGGAAAAGGAAAGGAGAAGGAAGATGAATCAGATTCTACTGCGGTCACTTCAGATGGTGATGTTGTAGTTATTCTTTCTGCAGATCATGATGTATGTCTCACGGCTACGAGTCAGGACACCGACTGGGTGATAGACTCGGGAGCTTCTTTTCATTTACATGTCAGGTGACTATGGGACCGTGAAGATGGAAAATTCTAGCATATCGAAGATCGTAGGGGTCGGTGATATTTGTGTGAAGACTGATGTAGGCTGCACATTGGTTCTTAGGGATGTGAGGCATATCCCAGACCTTCGCCTCAACTTGATGTCGACGGGAAGGTTGGATAATGATGGCTATGAAAGCCGGTTTGCTGGTGGGCGTTGGAAGCTCATCAAGGGTTCATTGATCACAGTCAGAGGAAAGAAGTGTTGCACCCTGTACAAGGCAAGTGTCAGTGTACGCAAGGGTGGGTTGAACGTAGCGGAAGATTCAACTATTGACATGTAGCACAGGCGTCTAGGCCACATGAGTGAAAAAGGGCTTCAGGTACTAGCGAGGAAGCGGCTCCTTCCAGACGTGACAGGTACACCTCTCAAAACCTGTCTTGATTGTTTATTAGGAAAACAACATAGAGTTTCATTTGTTAAAACTGCTTCTCATGTTAATAAAGTGCATGCATTAGATTTGATTTATTCTGGATGTTTGTGGTCCTATGAGGACAAAAACCTTGGGTGGGGCATTGTATTTTGTTACTTTTATAGATGATGCATCTAGGAGGGTTTGAGTTTATGCTTTGAAATCCAAGGACGAGGTCTTTGGTATGTTTAAATTATTTCATGCTATGGTCGAGAGAGAGACAGGTAGATCATTGAAGTGCATCCGCACTGACAATGGTGGTGAATACATTGGCGACTTTCATGAGTACTGCAAGTCCTTGGGTATACGGCATGAACAGACGGTTCCCCCAGCATAATGATGTAGTTAAGCGAATGAATCGCACCATCGTAGAGAGAATCAGATGCATGTTATCCTATGCGAAGTTGCCTAAGACTTTCTGGGGAGAAGCAATGCACACGGCAGTGTATCTGATAAACAGGTCTCCATCAGCTCCGTTGAATGGAGAAGTACCTGAGATGGTGTTGACTGGACAGGATCCATCGTACAGTCATCTCAAGGTGTTTGGATGTAGGGCATCCGTTCACGTACCAAAGGATGAGAGGTCCAAGCTCGATATGAAGATCAGGCAGTGTGTGTTCTTAGGGTACGGTGATGAAAAGTTCGGTTACAGATTATGGGATCCGACCAAGAAGAAGCTCATCAGGAGTAGAGATGTGGTATTCTATAAAGATCAGTGTATAGAAGACATTGGTAAGCCAGAGAAGAACCAACCTAGTTCAGGTGAGCTAGAGGACATGGATCCGATTTTTTCTCCCGTGGTGCCTGATGATGGGGGATTACAGAAAGGTGCAGAGGACGAGGGAGTTCTTACAGAAGATGGACCGGGGCAACAACCCCCACTTAATCCACCTGCTGAGCCACAGGTGAGGAGGTCATCTAGGGACAGACAACTGTCCAAGAGGTACTCACCACATGAGTATATTTTGCTGACTGATGGGGGAGAGCCAGAAGACTATTCTGAGGCCCTAGCCGACGAGCATAAGGGGGAGTGGTTGAAAGCTATGCAAGAGGAGATAGAATCCTTGTATAAGAACCACACATATGACATGGTGAAACTGCCTAAGGGCAAGAAATCTTTGAGCAACAAGTGGGTGTTCAGAAAGAAGGTTGAGTAGAAGAATTCATAGATGAGGTTCAAGGCCAGACTTGTGGTGAAAGAGTTTGGTCAGAGGAAAGGCATAGACTTCGAGGAAATATTCTCACCAGTGGTGAAGATGACATCCATACGGGTGTTGCTTGGGTTGGCGGGTAGCATGGATCTGGAGATAGAGCAGTTGGACGTTAAAACTGCTTTCCTCCATTGTGACCTGGAAGAAGAGATCTACATGCATCAACTAGAGGGGTTCGAAGTCAAGGGCAAAGAGCATATGGTGTGTAGGTTGAGGAAGAGCTTGTATGGGCTGAAACAAGCTCCACGGCAATAGTATAAGAAGTTCGATTCGTTCATATTACAACACAAGTATGATAGAACGAAGTCAGACAACTATGTGTTCACTCGCAAGTTCTCAGATGGCGATTTCTTAGTTTTGCTGTTATACGTTGATGACATGCTCATCATGGGAAAAGACATCAAGAAGATCGACAGGCTGAAACAGGAGTTGGGCAAGTCATTTGCAATGAAAGACTTGAGCCCAGTTAAACAGATCCTAGGAATGGAGATAACCCGTGACAGAAGCAGGAGGAAGCTTTGGCTGTCACAAGAGCGGTATATTGAGAAAGTCCTAGAACGGTTCAATCTGAATGCAGCGAAGCCAGTCAGTACTCCACTGGATGATCACTTCAGATTGAGTGATAGACAGTGTCCCAAGACGAAGGCAGAGGTGGAAGAGATGCAAAAGATATCCTACGCGTCAGCTATAGGAAGTTTGATGTATGCTATGGTGTGTACTCGCCTAGACATAACATATGTAGTTGGTATTGTCAGCCGGTATCTTGCCAATTCTGGCAAAGAGCATTGGGCAGCAGTGAAATGGATATTGCGGTATCTAAGATGTCATCCAGGTTGAGCCTATGTTATGGTGACGGAAAACCTGTGTTAGAGGGCTACACAGATGCAGATATGACAGGCGACATAGACTCCAGGAAGTCTACATCGGGGTTCATGTTCACGTTTGAAGGGGGAGTGGTTTCTTGGCAGAGTAAGCTACATAGGGTCGTAGCATTATCGACGACAGAGGCCGAGTACATTGCAATCACGAAAGCATGTAAAGAGATGCTTTAGATGAAGAGGTTCCTACTGGAACTTAGCCTGAAGCAGGAGGAGCACGTGGTCTATTGTGATAGTTAGAGTGCTATACACTTGAGTAAGAATTCAAGTCAGCATTTTAAGTCGAAGCACATAGAGATTCGTTATCACTAGATCAGGGATACTTTGGAATGGAAGGTGTTACAGCTTGAGAAGGTTCACATGGATGATAATGGGTCAGACATGATGACCAAGGCTTTGATTAAGGGCAAGTTTGAGATTTGTAGAAACCAGGCTGGGTTGAAGAAGGTGAATCCCTCCTGGGACAAAAAGGGGAAGATTTGATGGGATTTTTGTCCCGTGCTCGACCGGTTGTGAGCCCTGCTCGACCGGTCGAGGGCTGGTGCATAACCAGTCGTGGAGTCGAGCCCTGACTCGACTCAAAGTCTAGTGACTTTGGGCTATTTTTCTCCGGGGTGCTCGACCGGTCGAAGGTGGTGCTTGACCGGTCGTGGGTGGCGCTCGACCGGTCGTGGGTTCGTCTCGACCAGTCGTAGTTATGCAGATTCGTTCCGCGATTTTGTAGATTGCGGAAATCTGAAGCCTTTTGCAACTAGGATGCAGAAAGGAGTTTCCTAAGACTATAAATAGGGGTTCCTGGGGTTTTTCTATATACATGAAAAACACAAGAGGGCTGTCAAAGGTGTGAGAAAGAGAGAGAGAAAGAGAGAGAGGAAGCTTGTGGAAGGGAGGCTATGCTCGTAGAGGTGATCTACCATATCTCACGTCCTCGTAATCGGTGAGATCTCTCCGTTTTTCTTTGTTCTCTTACTGTTTATCCACTCCTGCGTGAGTGATGAAGGTTTGATCATAGCAGGGTGTGCTTGTGATCGGTTGTAACGTTCTGCTTCATAGTGGATTGTTGATCTGGACGAGATCCCGTGGTTTTTACCTCTTTGAGGGTTTTCCACGTAAAAATCTCTTGTGTGGTGTGTGATTGTTGTTTTGATTTATTTCATTGCTTTATTATTTCATAATTCTAGTTTGTTTTGGGAGGCTAAATTCTAAGGTTTTGTGCAAGGCTCCCAACAGATTGTTGATGTGGATGTCAACGGTTCCAAGTACAACTATGTGCATGGCAAGGTTTCCATTCATACAACCCACCTTATCATTTCTCCATAGGTATTCAAATAATGAAAGGTGTTGTGATAGAATGTGTGATTCTACTACCTTCACCTAGCTCACTTCCCACTTATCACAACATTAGATTTAAGTGCCCAATGGTTCTGAATTGGGTTGGTTTGGACCCATAATTTGACTAGATAGGCCTATTGTGCAGACCCTGTTCAAAATTTTGATTCAGCTCAGCTCCAGAATATTTTCTACATTACCTAAATAGTTGTAGGGGTGTAAGTGTATTCAATCGACCCTAGGGTCCTTGGACCTGAGTGGGAAAATGTTCAAAATTTGGACCATGGTGCAGCTCTAGGCCTAAAAGTTGCTAATTAATAAGTCAAGTCCAAGTCCTCTCAAAATCAACTTGATCCAACCCAGTTTGGACAGTGGTTTTAAATGGGCCTGATTTTAATTTTGGTTTACACTAAAATGGAACCAAACTAAATCCAGCCCAGATTTAAGAAAAAATAGCAATTGAGCATATTGGTCATTGAATGCTCACCATTAAGAACTTCCTACGATCCACCATAATGTTTATTGACCATCCAACCATTTGATAAGGTAACGCGAACCTGGAGAAAGGAAAATAATAGCATTATTAATAATAATCACAAATATCTCCTTGATCTAAAACTTTTGTCACCCACGAAGGATTTTTAATTGTTAATAACTAATGTTTCCTGTGATGTTGTCCATCTGAAATTTACATATGCTTTATTTTTTGGACCATGCTAAAATAAGCTGAAAAAGGTAGATTGTGGGAGTTGTATTTGATCTTTTCTCATTATTTACAGAAACTATTATGCTTTCACTTAGTGATGCTTAATATGTATTATATATTTTTTTTTCTTAAATTATTATTGTGACTTATTAGTTTATAGTTGTGACTTGTGATTGTGATTTGTAAGTTAGATAATTAGTTACCCGTTTGAGGATTTCTATGTGGCCATACATACATATGGTGTGTTTTTGGTAGCATAAAAATAGCTCAAATTGTCCCATTTTGGACAGTTCACGGTTAAATAGATAGTATGCTTTCATATAATCTATTTAAATATTCATGCCTGATCCGCGGTCCATCTCCTCTTTTCTCTCTAAATATGTTTCTTCCGTTCCGTATCCAATGTCAAATATCTTTACATTGCTTTAGATATTTGGCATCAGAATGTAACGTAAGATCAACTTATCTGGAGAGGCATGGGGAGATGCTGCCGAATTTTCAGCGTGGACGTTTATATGAGAATATGAAAGTATTACAATATATCCAACATTGGATGGGTAACTAATTTAGAATTTAATTGTATTAGCTCAAAATTGATGGAGCATACCCGGATGTGCGTCGAAGCTATCCGAATGTTGAGCGGGGGTCCCTGGAAGGTGAGAACCGCTGTTATGACCATGATGAAGCTGTCCATTTCCTATGGACAACAATATGGGTGACCTAGTCATTTGGACAGGCCCGTGTATATGTATTAACTTAGAATTGATTGAGCAGACCCGGATGTGCGTTGGAGCTATCCGGATGTTGAGTGGGAGTCCCTGGAAGGTGGGAACCATTGTTATAACCATGATGAAGCTGTTTATTTTCTATAGACAGTAATATGGGTGACCTGGTCATTTGAATAGGACCGTATTTATGTATTAGCTCGAAATTGATGGAGTAGACCCTAATATAACCCTAAACCTAAACCAACACCTAAAACTAAAACCTAAAACTAAACATCATGGTGGGGACAGTGCCCCCAACCGTTGATTCCTTCCTGGGACCCACCATGATGGTTATTTGAGATCCAACCTATTGGTAAGTTCACACAGACCTAAACCGGAAGAAGGGATAACACAAATATCAGCTTAATCGAAAACTTTTGTGGCCCCAATTAGTTTCGAGGTCCACTTGAGCTTTGGATCTACCTCATTCTTTAGTTCATGCCCTAAAATGATCTCTCTAAATGGATGGATGGTTGGATACAACGTATACATCATGGTGGGCCATAATACAGTAAACAATGGTCCATCGTGATTTATGTATTTCATCCACTCAGTTCATCCATTTTAACAAATAATTTTATATCTCGAGACAATAAATGAAGTATATATATATATATATATATATATATATATATATATATATATATATATATATATATATATAAATCTTAAATGGTGTGGCCTACTATCAACAGGGCTGATCTAATACAAACGTTTCTAGGATAGGCCCATCTTTCCAGGATAGGCTCATCTTGCCATGATTTTTTTTTAAAAATGAAATACAGTTTGTTCATATGTGGGCCCACTGTTCACGTTGATGCCCAAAAATCAGGCAAGGTGATTTAGGGATATGTTTATCCAGGTTGGATGCATCTTATGAATGGATTAGATGGCATATAAAAAACTTCAATGTATTTCTAGTATATCCATGTCGTCCATCTCTTTCGTCATATCGTTTTATGGCATATTACCAAAATGATGTAGATCCAAAACTCAAGTGTACCACATCCAAGGAAACATTGGTGATTGAATACCCACCATTAAAAACTTCTTAGGATCCACCAGAATGTTTATTTTTCATCATATCTGTTGATAAGGTCAAAAAGACCTAGATGAATGGAGCACAAAAATATCAGCTTGATCCACTTAAGATTTGGATCTATTATAATTTTGGAATATAATAACCTTAACCTAAACCTTAACCTAAACCTAAACCTATACCCTATAACCTATAACCTTAACCTATAACCTAAACCTAAACCTATAACCTAAACCCTTAACCTATAACCTATAACCTAAACCTATAACCTATAACCTATAACCTATAACCTAAACCTAAACCTATAACCTAAACCTAAACCTAAACCTATAACTTATAACCTACATCTAAACCTAAACCTATAACCTAAACCTATAACCTATAACCTAAACCTAAACCTAAACCAATAACCTATAACCTACACCTAAACCAAAACCTATAACCTAAACCTAAACCTATAACCTATAACCTACATCTAAACCTAAACCTATAACCTAAACCTAAAACTTAAACCTAAACCTATAACCTTAACCTATAACCTATAACCTATAACCTAAACCTAAACCTATAACCTAAACCTAAACCCAAACCCTTGACCTAGACCTAAACCCTTGACCTAGACCTAAACCTATAACCTACACCTAAACCTAAACCTATAACCTATAACCTATAACCTAAACCTAAACCTAAACCTATAACCTAAACCTATAACCTATAACCTTAACCTAAACCTAAACCTATAACCTAAATCTAAATCTATAACCTATAATCTATACCCATAACCTATAACCTAACCTAAACTTAAACCTATAACCTAAACCTAAACCTATAACCTAAACCTAAACCTAAACCTATAACATAAACCTATAACCTAAACCTAAACCTATATAACCTATAACCTACACCTAAACTTAAACCTAAACCTATAACTTATAACCTATTCTCAAATCTCTAAACCTAAACATACACCTAATCCTAAACCTATAACCCTAACCTAATCTTAAACCTATTTCCGTAAACTGACTCTAATCTTTTCATTGTAGAGATGGATACTAGTTGGATGCGAGCTAAGAACAGGTTTGACCCAGAGTATAAATAAGGGGTTCAAGAGTTCATGAAATTTGTGCAAAATCGGGCAGATTCAGGCAGTAGGATTAGGTGTCCAAGTCGAAAATGCAAGAACATGGTTCATAAGACTTTAGACAAAGTAGAAGACAATTTGTTCATAGTTGGGATTGACCAAGGTTACACTTGGTGGATCCATTATGGTGAAGATATCCACTAAAGAGTTGAGGCCACTGAAGTCCTTATTGACCCAATTGTGTCGGATGACAATGATGAAGACGTTGACGAAATGCAAGATATCATAGGGGATGTGTTCAGGGGAACAATTGTGGATACTGATTTTGCAGCGACAAGTAGTAGCCATGACATTCCTCCTATGGGTGATGTCGCATCAGAAAAGTTTAGTAGGTTGTTGAGGGATGCGCAATGTCCACTTTATCCGAGGTGTGAGAACTTCTCCAAGTTAAATTTTCTTACTAGGTTACTTCATTTGAAGACAATAAATCGTTAGAGTAACAAATCGGTCAAAATATTGCTTGACTTGTTGAGAGAAGCATTACCGAACGGTGAGACATTGCCTAAGTCTCATTACGAGGCAAAATCCTTGATGCAAGACTTGGGCCTTGGTTACATCCCCATAAATGCATGTATAATGATTGTTTATTGTATTGGAAAGAGCATAAAAATGTTGAAGAGTGTCCAAAATGTGGAGAGTTTAGGTGGAAGTATGACGAAGCCAAGCGTAAGAAAATCCCACAAAAGGTGTTAAGGTACTTCCCATTGAAACCCAGATTGCAAAGATTGTTTATGTCTCGCAAGACGGCTGAAGATATGAGGTGACATAAGGAGAAATGCGTTCATGATGATAGTACTCTGAGTCACCCTGCGGATTCTAAAGCCTGACAAAATTTTGATAAGCAATATGACTGGTTTGAAGATGATTCTCGCAATGTTCGACTGGGTCTTGCAAGTGATGGTTTTAATTCATTTGGTAATATGAGTATCTCATACAGTATGTGGCCAGTGGTACTTATGCCCTATAATTTACCTCCTTGGTTGTGTATAAATGAGTCATTTTTCATGATGTCATTGCTTATTCCTGGACCCAGGTCACTCTGGAATGACATTGATGTATGTTTGCGACCGTTAGTAGATGAGTTAAACGAGTTGTGGAGTCAAGGTGTACAAACGTATGATACATTTGCAGGACAGACATTTCGATTGCATGCAGCGGCCTTGTGGACAATAAATGACTTCCTCGCGTATGAGAATTTGTCTGGGTAGAACACGAAGGGAAAGTTGACTTGTCCTACATGTAGTATTGAGACTTGTTCATTGTCATTAAAGCATGGTTAAAAAAACGTGTTATATGGGTCATTGTTGCTTCCTTTCGAGCGATTAGAGTTGACATAGGAAGACGATAATCTTTGATGGCAAACAAGATCATAGGCCACCACCGAAAGAGCTATCTGGAGAAGATGTGATATAACAACTAAGTAACATTGGAGAAGTTAGATTTGGTAAGGCACCGCATATGAAGAAGAGGAAACGTACAATATTAGAGTATAACTAGAGGAAGAAGAGTTTTTTTTTTTTTAGTTGCCCTTGTGGAGTGGTCTAAAATTGTGAAACAACTTGGATGTCATGCATATTGAGAAGAATATATGTGACAATGTTTTCAGAACATTGATGAACATAGAGAATAAAACAAAAGACAGTTTCAAGGCTCGATTGGATCTACAAGCAATGGGTTTAAGGAAAGAGTTACACTTGCAACCACATGAAAATTCATATACTATACCAGCAGCCTGCTACACATTGACAAAACTAGAGAAAAAACGTTTATGTGAATGGTTGAGATCGGTGAAGTTTTCCGATGGGTATGCGTTAAATATATCTCGGCGCGTAAACATTACGAACTGTAAGGTAACAAGAATAAAAAGTCATGATTGTCACGTCTTTCTGCTACATCTACTACCGGTTGCGATTCGTGGATTCCTAAGCAAGGATATCAGTGCGACGCTGATTAAGTTGGGGATATTCTTTAAGGATTTGTTTTTGAAATCGTTGAAAGTAGAGGTTATTAAATGACTGGAAAGGGACATTGTCGTAATCTTTTACAAACTTGAAAGAATATTTTCACCTACATTTTTTAATGTTATGGTACACCTAACGATTCACTTACTACACGAGGCAAAGCTTACAGGCCCATTACAATATCGTTGGATGTATCCGATCGAAAGGTGGTAGAACCTATTAAAATTTTTATTCATTCCATAAACTACATATATCCATGTTTTCATACGTATAACAGAGTGGTTTTGTATATATATACCTTCACACACTAAAACGATTTGTGAGGAATAAGGCACGTCCAGAAGGATCTATTGCTGAGGCGTACATTGATAATGAGTGCCTGACATTTTGCTCCATGTATCTTTGTGGTATAGAGACTAGATTCGACCGAGAAGATAGAAATGCCGACGAAGGTCAGGAGCATGAACAAGGACTCATATCTGTATTCACACATAACATCCGTCCTTTAGGGTCCCCGACGTTTAAGGATATGGACCTTGGAGATCAAGTAAAGGCGCAGTAGTATGTGTTGCACAATTGTGAAGAAATAGAGTCGTCACTACCAAAAAACAAGCCAAAGCCGACGGATGTGGGGTGCTTTCCGCTATGACTAAAAGCCATCATAATTTCCGACGGCTAAAATTCGTAGCTAAAACTAGAGGTGGGCATCGAGCCAAGTCGAGTCGAGGTGGGCCAAGCTTGGCTTGGCTTGTCCATGATGTACTCGAGTTCAAGCTCGAGCTCGAGCTTGGCCTCGAGCTCAACATTGAAGCTTGGCTTGTTTGCCAAAGCTGTCTAGTCGAGTTCGAGTCGAGCTAGTGGTTCGAGTCGAGTCGAGTTTACCTCTAGTCGAGCTTGAGCTTGTTGGGTGAGAGAGTAATGGATTTTGTTCTTAATCCTCCTCCATTGATGAAAAATTCAAAAATCTTAAGAGAATCAAAGCAAAACCCAATGAAAAAATCAAACAAAGCTTCGAATCGAATTAGGAAACCTATAAGAACCGACCTGTTCTTGATCTTCTTCCACCAGCAGAAATTCAAGTACTCGAAAAGAAACAGAGCAGAACATAGATCAAAAATCCAAGTAAAGAGCTCTAGCCAATCAAATCATTGGATTTCCTCGAAGCTCTAACAAATCTGAGAAGAACCCATCTCGAAATTCTTGGGTTTCTCGCCTAAGAAGTAGATCTCAAGTAATTGAAATCATGCTATTGTGAAGTTGAAATGAAAACTGGTGGTGGTGGTCGGGGCAGGCCTGCGGCTGGTAGTGGGCAAAGAAAGAGAAGAAAGGGAAAGGGAAGGGGGTGCGTGCGGTCAAGTAGAGACTTTAGGGTATGTTTTTTATTTTTTTATTTTTAAGTTTAAACTTAAAACTTATATTAATATAATATAAATATATACATATATAATATAATATATAATATTTAATATATTTATTAATCGAGCCGAGTCGAGCTCGAGTTCGAGCTTCGAGTCAAGTTCGAGTCGAGTCGAGTCGAGTTGAAATGCCCCCTGGTCGAACTTAGCTTGAACTCAACTCGAGCTTCAAATAATTAGCTTGGCTCAGATCGAATCAGCCATTCAAGCTGAGTCAATCCGAGCTGACTCAAGCCGAGTCGAGCGAGCTTTTTGAGCTAGCTTGACTCGTGAACAGCCCTAGCTAAAACCAATTTATCTGTAGCCAAAGGACCTTTTCTAACGGTAGACGTCCAATCGGTACTGTTTGCCTATGGTGTGGTTTACTCGAGATTTATTTCGATCTCATTTTTTGGTATCATTCTTCAAAGAATGTTTAGAAATTGATGTATGGCTTGGATATAACACAAACATCATGGTGGGGCCCATAGAGCCCTACCAGATCCAACGCTCAAGGTAGCATTTTTTTTACTGTAAATGTGTGTGAGTTTTGTATTTTCTGTAAAATTGTGGTGACTCGTTTATAGAAATAGTGGTAATGTTATAGGGTTATCCAGAACAACCAAATAATGAGTCTAGTTGTAGATGGGTAATATGTATATATTTTCTTATATAAAATTATCTTAACCATTCAGTAAATTGGCCCTTACAAGTACAGCTGTTAATATGGTGTATGTTATAAATGATGGTAAACTCGCAATTATCGGATTTGAAAGTATCCTCTCATTTTAGATGAGGGATTTCCAAACGCACGACACTTCCCTCTTTCGAATTTTAGATGAGATTTCCAAACAGCGCAAGCTTCCTCGCCCGAGCTCTGATTCCTTGAAGAATTTCCTCTTCTTGCTAAGGGATTTCCAAACGCCATGCAGATTCATCTCAAATAGGTGAGCTTCTCTCGAAATCCCTTATTTTCCTCGTCGTTTGTTCCTCTTCTTGTTGTTTTTATTCCAGAATCCCTTCCATCTGTCATTACCTTTCCTATTTTCTTCTTTTGATGTTGCAAGCACACAAACGTTTGGCAGAAAGGCCCATTCCTGATCTTTTAAGTGTTTGGTTTGTTGATGGCCCTGCTGATGTGGCACGATTTCCTGGAGAGAATGCGGCATCTCGCAGGAATCCATCCTCTAGCAAAATATCTGTAAGACGAGTAATCAGGGAAGCCTTCGAACCTTCCTACCTTGGTAACATTCGGCCTTAGCTTAGTTATCCTTTTCCTTGTGTTGCTTTGTTTGATAAAATTCCAGTGAGCAACAAACATGTCAGGTGTTTGATGAAATTCCTAAAACAAATATGTGTAACTATATTATCCAATGAGCAATAAGCATGTCATGTGTTTGATGAAATTCCTGAAAAAGATGTTTATTTATAATATCGCTCAATGGCATTCCCAAATAGCATGAATTCTTTTGAAGTTTTCCATCCAGTTCTAGTGAAATTGATTTCTGATCTCTTAGTTACTTGTTCCCACTTGCAATAGATTGTGCACTTCCCCTAAATGCTAGAAACATTTTCCAAGTCCGAAAGCTCGAAAGTGAGAAACTCAAGTCAATCTCTCCTCACTATTATAATATCAAAAGTTCTTAGGCAAATAGTTTATGCGTTGGGTTTTCCATGGCACTGAACTATTTTTGTATTTGATCAAGAGATAGTTTCCTATTGGCAATTGATTCATAATAGAGTTTTGACTGCAATTATTTTTAGGCTGAAGCATGGGTGAATAATATAACTAGATTAACTACAGATGAATCAGTAGAAGTTGAATTTGAGGGTTGTCCTTCCAGGTTTATTTGATTAAGAATCTTGCATGTCCGCATATTTCTCACCGTATCCATGCCACATTCTTGCAAATCATATCGCCCTTTACATACCGCCACCCAAGCTAGCGCTCTTGTGGAACATCCACGCTGTCCATAGGATGGGTCCACCATCAGTTGACAACAACACATAAATTTTCAGAAGAACATGGTAAAGCTCGGTAGCTATTTATTTGTTCTGTACATTGAGGCCCTCATGTTGAGTAGACCAGGGCCTGTTACTTGGGCCAGGGCACATGTGGGGGGACTTAGATGTGGATGGCTTGGATCTTGCACATTTGGCACATGTGGTAGTGTGGAGAGGGGGATGGGACCCACACAAATGGAATTAACAATCATCCTGTCATTGTTTCATCATTATGGTTTGTAAAGCTTGTTCTTGCATGCTTTTATGAAGACTATGACTAGGGGCCAAAATAGCACCCAAGGTGAAAGTCACGGTTTCAATTGATCCTATTGAAAGGAATTTGCATACTTAGTTGGATGGTGGAAAAAAAAAAGCTGCCAAAATTCAAGAAGAGTCCAACGTGACCAAGAAAAATGAAAAACATAGTGATGATGAAGATGGTGATTCAGAGAACAGAACAAATAGTAGCCAGTCTGTATCACTTCCATTATTAACAATGTTAGATGAGCAGCATGCTACTTTCAGATGTACATCTGTAAAAACCAGGCATAAGCACAACACATTCCAATGCAGCACACGTGTGTGAGATCCAGACCATTTAGCATGTGGCCCCATGATAAATGATCTGATCACCCAAAACTAGATCGGTGTGGTCTTAATGTGGGCCATACAATAGCAAAAATGGTTAGTCCAGAAAAGGATAGCCAATGCCCCACCTCATACACATGGCTGACTTGATTTTGGGTTAGAGGATATTTGTTGGGCTTTTCTTGATAAACAACCCAATCACGCCCCAAACTCGAAAACCGGGCTCACAAAATTTTCGATCGCCAAATCCGGCGCTAACAGCCTCCGTAGAACCCCATTCTCGACTCTCGACACCCATTTACCAGGTTTCGATCCTGGGATCCTACAATGTAACGCCCTGAAATTCGGGGGTCGAGTATGAACTCAACTCCCGAGTTCCAACGCATCACTTATGCAACATACACAATGCCGGTTAAATGTTGTCTGAGTTAACGCAATAAACATGAATGAGATTAAACCAAAACAGTAATTCATACTCCAGTTCAATTGCATTTAAAAACAGCGGAAGACTGAAATTTTATATTCAAGTATGTAAAGTAACAAAATTTTCTGAACTCCAGAGTATGAGTACTAGCTGAGCACCAATATACATGTAATGTTTGTAAGTCAAAAACCCAAAATACATCCTCAAAAGAGGCCCCGAGAATCTTGCGATGCAGCCGGCCTAAGCGTAGCCGTCAGAGTACTGCATGAAAGAGAACTCCTCCTGGTCCTCATCAACGTCGGGCTCTGGCTCCTGAACCAAGGCGCCCTCTAAACCTGCGACAGAGTCTGGTTGGTGTGTACAGCACCGTCCCGTAACGTGGGAGTGAGTAACTAACTCAGTGGAACAATAATGCATAAGTTAACGTGTTATCAAATCAACCAAGCAGTAATGATAAAGCAGTACAAATCAAACATTTCTAACTACTCTTGTTAAATGCAAAAATGATATGACATGATGTTGTATGCCCTTGCCAAACCACCCTCAAGCGACATCATCTTACGTTCGCGAATGCTTAACTCCCTCAGTGCGCCACATCTACAAAGCACATGCGGTGCGATGATGCTCGTGATTACCAAGTTATTATTAGTCCATTTCAATCAGCAGTATTGGGAAACTAAGGTACCTCCCTTGTATCATTCCCAACATGATCCATTCTAGGGTCGTCAATCCTAGTTATTCTCATACGATGTTATGGTTTGAGAAGCTTAGTGATGGCATCGCAAAGGGCTCGTCACCCGTCAACGCGGATACAGATCTCACCGTATGCGGCTCAATTACTGGCCGTCAGCTCGAGTACAGGTCTCACCGTACTCGGCTCAATCACTAGCCGTCAGCTCAAGTATAGGTCTCACCATACTCGGCTCAACTCACACTCTAGTTGCTGTGAAAAGCTCGTGGCCAATCACAGATACTTAGAGTACACTCGATGATACCACGGAGGACTCGTCGCCCGTCAGCACGAGCACAGATCTCACCGCACTCGGCTCTCGCCGAAGTATCGACAGCTCGAATACAGTGTCCCATACCACCATATTCGGTTCACGAGATAGTTGCGCAATGGTCACTACGGGGAGGCACATGGCCCCAGCATAGGCCGACAGCTCGACCACGGTGTCCCATACCACCATGCCCGGCTCATGCGTCTTAGCGGATCTAGGTACCATGGTTAAACGGGAATCACCACTGGTAAGTTTGGTACCCTAGGTTCAAGCAGTAGCGACCAAACAGGGTGAACACACAACTACACTTCGGATTAATTGGTGAGCCTGACTAGCTCGAGCGCACCACAAGTTGAGCGATATGGAGCGCAAAAGCACTCAGCGTGGCCAACCACTATCGCCAACCGAAGTACGACTCGGGTTCGCCGGACCCGTCCTTTGTGGCGACATGAATCTCAGCCACAATCACAAGTCTGGTACCGAGTGTTTGGACTATATTCATAGTCCCAAACTCAAACAGTTTTCATCGTTAGCATGTGAAGGAAAACATGATAAACAAGCAATACAAGCATGTTAGTAGGCATGTTATAAAGCATGAAATAAAACATGAAGTAAAGCATGTTACAAAGCATGTTGTGAAGCATGTAGTCAGGCACTATCCACATAGGGATATCATTACATACACATTACAGGTGAGTGGTTCTAGCGAACCACCGCACGGAGGGAAGCCTACTTGTCTCTAAGGGAGTCGGAAAACCCATATCAGCGCCTATCTAAGGCACTAGTACATACACATGTACACATACATGCACTTATACAAACACTTAGAATACACTTTTCCAACATACATGACGTATGTTAGGCAAGTTCGTGATTGGGCTGTCCCTAAGCCTCGAGAGTATTTTTCCCGTGTATATCATAATCATACGGCAAATAATCATCACAATTATATTTCCAAAATCCGCACGTATGCGGAATTTCTGGAATACACAATTTCCACACATATGACATCTACACATGAACATGTATTTTTGCGATCCCTTTCGCCAAACTAGCATTTTATCCACACATGATATAATCAAACATTAAATAAACATGTTAAACATTTTCTCAACAAAAATACGTATACGGTATTCCTACGTATATCAAGAGTATGTAAAATTCCATATTCTTTATCGTTAATCGAAACAGGAAACGGAAAGTACTTTGTACATGTGCATTTGCATGCAGATCATGAATCTATCATTATCTGACATTGAAAGCGTTGAAAACCGTAACTTATACGCTTAAAGTCCTCACCTCAGCCCTTGGAATTCCAATGAATCAGCAAGAGGGTTGGTGCTTCCGTATACGGGAGTTTCTTAGCCTAAAGAGCGCATTCAATTAGTCTTTCCTTAACCTATCACTAATCAAGCTCAAATCAGACCTAGGGTTAGGGTTTCTTACCTTCAAATGGGGTGGAAACCGCCGGGAAATCCCTTGGAATAGGGCGGTGTAGGCCGTGGGAGAAGTGGAAGCAGCAGGAGGAAGATCGGCCTCGATCTCCACAAGTTTCTCTCTCTTTTCTCTCTTTCTCTCTTAGGGTTTGGACCCAAATTCGTATGGCTGTGAGAGGGGCTGTTCTAAGCCCCTTTTATAGCCTAGAACATAACCAAAATAGACTTAGGTTCAAGGGTGGCTGCATATATAGGCAGTTCGCCACTTTCCAAGCTCAAAAGGGGTGTTCTGGTAGCCCTCTTTGAGCCAAACGTCAGACTTAAGCTCACCCTCTAAGGATCTACGTGGGATTACGTTTTCGGCTCGATCGGATTCCCAGATCGCACGTGGCGGACCACTTTCAGTTCAACGGTCCGTGGGCCACGATCAGAATTTCTGAGTACATGTAAATGTTCCTGAAATTTTTCTTAATCCGAGGGTGTAATTTGGTCTGATTCCGACGGTCAGGTTGCTTAATACTGACGCGCAACCGAAAGGTGCCAGATCACTATTCCAGATATTTTCATTTGGATGGAAATAGTGTTTTTCACACTCCCTCGCTCCGGAGTGAAAACAATGGCCGTGGGACATCGGAATCATCTGATTTTTGAGATGATTGTCAAGCCCAGTGGAGCGGTCCTGGTTCCTTAGCTTCGTGTTAATCGGACTCCCGATGTGCGATCTAGACCTCATACGAAGTTTCGTTTCAGTCCCGAGAGCAGACGGGTAATGAGTTTGGCTCTAGACTTTAGGGTAACCTAGAGTCACCAATTCTGCAAGTTTTGGGTCTTGCAGATTGTATTTAAAGCGATCCCAACGGATTTCATGATTAACCGAGTTTAGTACTTAGTTAACTTTGTTAAATTTCTAAAGGATTTAATCCTATGTGAATTCTGGTCGAGGTGGTACTCGGCCCAATGTACGGAAATTTTCAGGTCGTTACATACAAGGAGGATTTTCAACATCAATTTGATTCGTAATGAGCATAACCATAAGCATAACTCATAAATAACAACCAACAACATCATCACAAATCCACTATGATAAAAAACTTTTGAGATACAATAGGTACAGTGCGCAAAAGGAAATACAATATAAAAAATTCAAAAATCTCCGAAAGTCCACTGCACGCTCTGATCTCAATGCTGCTGCGACGTCCTAGCGTCACCTGCACGCATCAATCGTGCATAAGCTTATAGAAAGCTTAGAGGGTGGTGTAAGTGTGTGTAATGTGAACGTGCTCGAATGCAATGTTAGAGTAATGCAGAATCATGCTAATGAGAACATGAATGTAATTAGCCGTACCAAAGCTATGCAGTGCAAAACATGAATGCTATCGGCTATATCAAGGCCATGTGATGCGAAATTCAACTCATGCATGCCAATCATCATCCTCATATTAATGCAACTCCTCACTAGAGCATTAAATATCAGTACGGTTCTCACTCTGGATAATCACCGGGATTTAGTACACTCCAAATGACACTGCCTCTTTCCCAGGCGCGCAGTCCAAGTGAACGTAAGAAACCTCACTATTCGCCTGACCAATAGTCTGTCAATACCTATCCGGCACGTCGATAGTGGACCGATTCACGAGCTGGTCATACTCAACCTAGTAATGCCCCCTACCCTTGAGCAAGTAAGGCCACACCCCTTTCCAACCGACCACGACACAGTGAGAGACGCGGCCTTTTGGTATTCGGCCCTCATGCGCTCATATATCCACTCGGTCTCGACGTTGGAGTCATCCTCTGGTACCATCGGGTTTAGTGATTTTTACCAAGGGACATCTATGGCGCCCCGATGTTAAAAACAATATTTTCTGTATCTAATTCGGCCACCCACGATGTGTCTGTGGAGGCTACGACCTTGATGTCGCTGGGGCATACAGTAATCACGATCACACAAATGCAAGGTGCATGAATCACATAGCCCAATCATGCATCAATCTTGCGTATACCGTGCGATCATGTGGGATAACTCTGCCTATCAGGGAGTCCCATAAATCACCTACGCTATGGCATATGCAATGGCCAATCACACCACAAAACAAACATACAAATGATGTGTATGGACATGTATCATGATGTTATGCTGTCACAAACCCATAATCGGCAACAGTAGTCGGTATCTGCAATCGGCACCGATAATCGACATCAATAATCAACCTCGATGCAAGGCAGGGTCCATAAATGGACGGCCGATGATGAATCAATTAAAATCAATAGGGGCCCAAGCATTTGGGTTAACCCACGAGAGAATGATGAGGAAGGGCCTAACAAGGCCTAAGGGAAGGTCACAATGTGGACGTCCAACCATCATTGCCAATCAATATGGACCTTTAACCAACATTGCTCCCAAAGAGTGGCCCACATAGGGCCAAACATACAATGGGCCCACGGCCTCGCACCAGGGCCTAATATACATCATCACGAGCCTCAATTGTATCAAATGAGCCGATTCAAATGGGCCAATTAAATGGGCCGATCAAATGGGCCGAATCAAAAGTGCCGATTCAAAAGGGCTGAATCAAATGGGCCGATCAAATGGGCCGAATCAAATGCGCCGATCAAATGGGACGAATCAAAAGGACCAAATCAATTGGGCCGATCAAAGAGGCCGATTCCAATACACCATTCATCCATTGTTAGAGATCATTATAGAGCATTATATAAAAATGAATCATATCTAAAGATCATCTGGACCATACCACAAACCACAATGGTGATAAGAATTTCCACCGTTAAAATTTAGAGGGGGGTCCACCATAGTTTTTATTTTCTATCCAGTCTGTGCATAAGGTCACAAAGACCTGTATGGGGAGGAAAAACAAATATTATATTAATTCAAATTTTCTGTAACGCAAAGGGGTCTCAATGGTAGACGCACAACGCCACTGTTTTCTGTAGGGTGGTCCACATGACATTAGATCTATCTTATTTTTAATCTCAAGCCTTGAGACAAATTGCCAAATGGATGGACTGTTTAGATGGAGCACATCCATCGTGTTGTAGGTCCTACCGAAATTGCTGACTATAAACACCACAAAATGTTGCTGCCGGGGCTGATCCGTCCATCAGATGAACGACGTGAACAAAAATACTTACATCATGTCGTGGGTCCCACCGTCCAGCCATCTGGACGGTGTGAATAGACCGTCCAGCGGTCCCCACGTCTAGACCGTCCAGTGGTCCCCACGACCCATGCATCACCGTGGTCCCACGTCATGACCGTCCAGCGGTCCCCACGACCTATGCATCACCGTGGTCCCCACGTCTAGACCGTCCAGCGGTCTGGATCGATGGTAGGACGGGATGGATATATAATGAGTCCGGATTCTCTGTTACCCGGTCAGCAGAGAATTCCTAGTACCCTACAATTCATTGGTCCACGTCAACACTCACTGAAAAAATTAAAAAAAAATAAAAAAAAGCTTCGGACGCCAAACCACTAGGGTAACAGCAAAATTCTGTTGACCCGATAACAGAGGATCCCGACCCATATATAATACATATGTCAGGGTGGGTACCACGTAGATGGGCCACCCCACCAAAATAGTTTACTAATATATATAGTGAGGAAGTGGCTGCCCACCATCCAGATACATCTGGACGGTGCAGTTCACCTATGTTAAAGGTGGGTCCCACGTGGGAGGGTGGCCCACCATGTCATTTATTAATATAAAATATTATATTATAATAATATAACATAATATGTATCTATATACGTGTGTGGAAGAGTGGGATCGTCAGCGTTGTCAGCCAGGTGGTAGGCCCCACATGTATGGACGGTTGGATGAAAAATATCCATCATAGTGGGGCTACTGATGGCACCGTACATATGGATGGCGCAGATGAAGCACGTCCAGAGATGGTGGGTCCCACCAGATAGATGAACGGTGTGGATCCATCCACATATACAGCAGCCAGCGCTGCTAGCCATCCAGTAACAGACGACCCCCTTTTCAAGGATACAAAGGTGGGTTCCCACGTGGGGCCCACCACCATATATAATATATGTATATACATCTCACATATATATATTTCTCTTCTTTTTTTTTTTTTGAAAGACTGCTGTGCTTTACAATCCAACACGTCCCATGTATAGTTGTACTACATTCATCACCGTGGGGTCCACGTACATGTACATGTGGTCCATCAGCCCCATACACCAAGGTGGCCCCAGATACACGTGGCCCGCTGATGGACGGTGTATATATATATATATATATATATATATATATATATATATATATATATATATATATATATATATATATATATATATATTTCTCTGCTTTTGTTTTTTGAAAGACTGCTGTGCTTTACAATCCAGCTTGTCCCATGTATAGTTGTACTACATTCATCACTGTGGGGTCCATGTACACGTACATGTGGCCCATCAGCCACATACACCAAGGTGACCCCAAATACACGTGGCCCGTTGATGGATGGTGTGGATTTAATCTATTCATCCTTGTGGGGTCCTTACATCCTAAAGTGAACGGTATGGATATAATACATACGCCATATGTGGGCCACTCACATTATCATCACCACCTAAAAGAGAGAGAGAGAGAGAGAGAGAGAGAGAGAGAGAGAGAGAGAGAGAGAGATACGGTGCGATAGAGGGACCCTACTACTATGGGCCCCTCTCTACATTGCATACATCACTGTGGATCCCACAACAAGTGGGCCCTAAAATTGAAATCGATGGTGGATCACCCACCTATTGCACTCCTCCTTGATCTCTTGGACTCCTATGCTACTTGCCTTCAATTTTGATGGAGGTAGATGATGAATGAATGGTTGAGATGGGAGTGAGAGGGTGGGCCACACTTGGCTTTGGGGGAGAGAGAGCTTGGACGTTGAAATTTTTGTTGCTTGGGAGATTGTTTGAGAAATGAGGGAGAGAGAGAAGTGATGGGATGATAAGAGATGGGGTGATGGGTTTAGTGATGGAGTTGTAAGAAAGGGATGGGTGGAGAAAGAGAGAGAGAGAGAGAGAGAGTTGACTTTGGGAAGGGGAAAGGGATGTGTTGCTTGTACTTGTGAGATGGTGTGTACTTGACTTGTACTTGACATTAATTGATTGATTGATTGATGGGATAGGTTGTAGAGATTCTCTCAGAATTCGCACGCGCGGCGTTTTCCTTGAAATGAACATGGGCCCATATCTTCTGGCCCGAGTATCAGATCGGTGTGTGAGTTACGGTGTTAGAATCGCGGCGACGACGCGGTCGCTAGGGTACAAGTTTCGAGTCGAGCCGACGTCGGTATGCAGGACTCGACTTAGGATCGCTCACAAACATCGGATACAGGTCAAGGGTTGCTAAAATTCGACCAGGAGGACAGTGGAAGCCTACGGAACGGAACGGCCTAGGATACGGGTCTTACAACTCTCCCCTCCAAATAAAAATTTCATTCTCAAAATTTACACAATCATCGCAATTAGACATGACTCATAAAGGAGGAAACGTAGCATACAAGATACAACATATAATCAATCATCAAAGAGATGGAGATAGCGCTCTCGAATCTCGACCTCACGCTCCCAAGACGTCTCATTAATAGCCTGGTGACCCCACTGAACCTTCACTAAGGGTATGACCTTAGTCCGAAGGACCTGCTCATTCCGATCAAGGATACGAACTAGCTGCTCAATGTAAGAAGCGTCCTCGCGAATCTCCAATGATTGACAATCAATAATAGGAACTACGTCTGACCCACACTTCCTTAACATAGAGACATGGAAAATGTTGTGGACGCCAGACAAATGAGATGGCAAGGCAAGCCGATAGGCGATGCGCCAACGTGCCCAGTGATCTCGAAAGGTCGTATGAATCTCGGGGCAAGCTTTCCCTTTGCTCCGAATCAAACCATGCCCATCATGGGCGAGACCTTGAGATACACTCTGTCCCCAACATCGAACTCCAAGGGATGACGCCGGCGATCAGCAAAACTCTTCTGCCGGCTCTGATCTATGCGCATCCTCTGCCTGATGATATTGATAGCCTCTGATATTAGACCCCAATTTTTGCCTGGAATTACAAGCATAATACTATTTAATGCCCTGATTGAACCGTGATTGTGATGCATGTTACATTTGTGAGCATGGATCGAAATAAAATGCTAAAAGCAAGGAATTGACGCTCCGATGACACCAGGGCAAGGGACGGACCCCAGGGGACCAGGATCGACAAATTTACATGACAGAGATCCAAGGAAATCGAGGAACTGAAGCTCAAGTTGTCTGTAATTGGTACAAAATGCAAGATCACAGGGTTCCCACCATCCGTTCGGCTCAAAACTTCATATATGGCCTGAGGACCACAAATGAGCCGTACATATCAAATTTCAGCTCCGGGATCGCTACAGAAGTGGGCCAACGGTTGGATCAGCCCATAAATCATCAATTTGGGGCCCACCTGATCTCTGGATACGCCTCAATTTCGGACTCAATGTTTTGAATTATATGACAAAACGGATGGACGGAGTGGATTTCTCATAAACATTACAGTGGACCTCACATGGGGGCGCACGAGTGCACATGCGGTGCACTCCCGAGCCGCACCGGACCCGAATTCAGTCAACCAAACGGCTGACCCGTCTTCTTCCTGCGCAGGAACAGCGGACGGACGCTGTCCGTCCGTTTTCCAGTAGTGGGGCCCACTCATCGTCCTGTTCTATGATCAGAACCGTTCACCTATCTCAAAATACTGACAAGACCAACTCCTAGGTGTCTTTTTGGTCCCATGCATGTATATACACATAAATCTTTGTTTAAACGCAGGATGGACGGCTGGGTTACAATCTCATGGGACACCACGGTTTGGATCCAAAAAAATGGGCCTTCCCGGATGGTTTTCCGTGGGGATCCCAGTGGACGGAATGGATTTCTCCATAACCATCAAGGTGGGGCCCACCGACCGTCACAGCGGAGAGTCCGAAGGCTCTGTTCGCACCAGAGCCTGCGGACGAGGCTTGGTGGGCCACGATCATTAGACCATTCGCTGATCCAAGCCATTAATTGAAATGAGGAGGTGAAACCGACCGTTCTCTGACCTATTTATTGAGTTTCTTGGACGCTGCACGTATGTGAAGGCTTTAACGTAGGTTGGACTGCAAACTGAAAAACCAAGTGGGCCACGTCATCAGCAATCCAAAACCGGCTCTCTCCAACTGAAATTTCGTCACGAAGCTGGTGGACAGCGTGGATTTCGCAAAAGTCAGCTGAAGTGGGCCCCACCAAGCATTGCAGCGCAGCTACTTGCATCAGTTACGCAATCCAGCTGTATACGCAGTGCAGAAACTCTTCACACCAACTCACTCTTGTTTCAAGCACAACACTAACTCCAAGCTTCTATAAAAGAGGGAGAGAATGGGAAGAAAAGGAGAGGTTGGAGAGATTCATTTACGACTGGGGGCTGGGACGTGGATTGGCAGAGAGAGAGAGAGACAGGGAAGACCTTCAACAGTTGTCTTCTTCTTTTGTCTTTAATTCCTTTCTTTTCTTTTCATGTTATTTTGATGGAGTTTAGCTTATCCATGTCAGGCTAAAACCCCTTAGCTAGGGCTAAGGGGTGAAGCTTGTAGTGAGATGGGAGATTCTATTTTTGTGCTTTTAATTTAATTTATGGACTGAAGTTGATTTTAGTTGATTATTAAGGGTATACTTTCAGTTTTTAATGGTTTGTTGTAACTGAAATTACAATAGATCTGCGATGGCTTTGAGTATTTCTTTCTCCTTTTTATGTGCATGACGTCAGGAAGCCCTATTGTTCACCATCATCTCCTGGGCATGGTTGGATGACGGTACCCTTCCTAACTCTTATAGCATGTTGATTGGTTGGTAGTTAGTTTAATTCTGTTGTGTGCTTTGCCTCTAATGCATGGTTTTGTGATGGAATCCATTCTAATTTATATACCTTTCATCTCTTGAAAACTATATCAACGGCAATTCAGTTAATTTCCATGATTCGTGAAGCAGACGTAAGATCTCCCTGATCTCTACAAGTGGATCCTCTGAATCCCTAGTGTTCTACCCCTGAAATTTCTTAAGTTCTAGTTAATTATTTCACCATTATTCATCAAAACTCATTTGATTTAAATTACATCTTATTCTATTTCTAGTTCTGGTTACTTTCAAATTACGTACAGGTTTCAGTCCCTGTGGATTCGACCTCGGTCTTACCGAGATTATTACTACATCACAACCCTGCACTTGGGGAGTGAACAAGTTTTTGGCGCCGTTGCCGGGGACTGACGGTTACGATTTTCTGAAATTAACTGGTATTAGGATTAGTGTAAGATTAGGACTCTTTTAATTTTAGGATTTTTAGTTTTAGAATTTCCAGGCTTTCCTTTTAGAAATTTCCTATTTTTAGTAACTTTCCAATTTCTTTAAGTGTTAGATAGTCTTTATTTCCTTTTAGAAACTAACCCAATTCTCTTGTTTTGTAGACTCTGATAGACTTCTAAATTGGTAACTTTCTTCTTCTTTCCTTTCTATTTATAGAGTAAGATTTGTCTTCCTTTTTAGGTAATTTCTAATTCTAAAAATTCTTTTAGAATCTAACCTTGTCTCCTATTTTATTATTAGAAATTTTTTGTTTAGAAACTAATTTTCCTGCTTTATAGTTTTTTTAAGATAGAAATTTCTAATTTGGTAAGCTCTTTCTAACTTTTACTCTCTAATTCTCAAATTTCTTTCATTACTCACTTATTTCCTAGTTTAGAATTTCCTAATTTGTTTAGAAGTTTTCTACTTTTTTTTTAGGGATTGCTCTTTTCTAAATTAGAACTTAGTTGATTACTATTTTTCATCTTAGGAATTTTTCACTCTTAGGCTTACTATCCTTAGAAACTAACTTGTTTTGTTTTATTTTGCAGGTTTTAACTTAGGGACTTCAATTTGGTAACTTCCTTCCAACCATCTCCTCTTTCTAGTTTTTATTTTCCTTTCTTAGGATTAGGTTTGGAAATCAATTGAGGGTTGTGAGTGTTTCATGCCCAAGTGGGCTCGTGACAACACTCGACGTCTCTTGATTGATGGAGGATTAGTCGAGGGGTTAACTGTCCATCGCAGGACTAGACATCGCTCGAATTTCCCTGAGTTAATTGAGGTTATGGCTGCAAATCAACTTCAAGCACTACCTCACCATAGGGATGAAGAAGTACATGATGAGAATGAGGAGCATCAAGCACCCCCGCCTCGTACTTTACGGGATTATTTACAAACCGCCGGGAGTGAGTACGCCCTCATGTATGATTTTTCCTGAAAACACAAGACAGATGGACATCAAGCCAGGAGTTATCCAACTCCTTCATAAATTCCATGGGCTTGCTTGAATCAGAAAGTCCATACTTACACCTAAAAGAGTTCGATGAGATTATAGCCACATTATATTTTCCTAATATATCTGAGGATACAATCAGGCTGAAACTCTTTCCTTTTTCCTTGAAAGAGAAGGCTAAGACGTGGCTGCATTCACTGCGTCCTCGATCCATTGACACATGGAATGATATGTAGAGCGAATTCATAAAGAAATTCTTCCCACATCATATAACAATTACCCTTAGAAAAGCAATCATGAACTTTGCCCAAAAGGAAGATGAAACATTCTTCCAATGTTGGGAAAGGTTTAAGGATCTGGTCAGTTCATGCCCACAACACGGCTTTGAAACATGGCGCATTACAAATTTTTTCTACGATGGACTGACATCTTCCATGCGTCAAATGGTCGAGACAATGTGTAATGTAGAGTTCATTAATAAAGATGTCGACGAGGTATGGGACTACCTCCACAGTTTGGCTGAAAAAACACAATCTTGGGACTATTACCCAAACTCAAACACACGTCTAGGCCAACTCAATCTAAGGAGAAAGGTGGATTGTATCTCCTGAAAGAAGAGGACGATCTCAATTATAAAGTGACTAATCTCATACGAAAGTTTGAGGCCATGGAAGGAAAGAAGGATAAGGTTAATGAAATTGTTTGCGGCATCTGTGATTGCAACATTCACACAACTGAAAACTGTCCTACAATACCTACCTTTCGAGGAGTGTTGAATGAACAAGCCAATGCCGTAAACAACTATCAAAGACCTTTCACTGGACCTAACTCTAATACGTACAATCCTGGTTGGAAAAATCATCCAAACTTTAGTTGGAGAAATGGACAAACGGCTACCCCCAAGGTTTTTTCAATCAAAATCCAAATCAAGGGAAACCTCAAGAAGAACCAGTTCAAAATTCCATACAAGAGCTGGCTCAGGCGATGCGAGGATTTACAGATTTTATGCAAAAGATATATTCTCGTATGACGGTTATAGAAAAGGGGATGCTTCCTGCACAACCTCTCCCCAATCCTAAACCGCAGTACGAGATAAGTGATCCCAGCTCGTCAAATCAAATGGGGCACGCTAAATCCATCACCACTCTTAGGAGTGGGAAGATCATTGATAAAATCCTTCCGGTTAGGCCTGAAAAGCCTCAAGAACCAGAAGAGGACAATAAGAATGGATCTAGTGATGCCCCACAAAAATTAAAACCGGAACTTCTAGAAAAGCCAGTTGCCCCATTCCCCCAAAGGTTGGTTGCACCAAAACGTCTCTCTAACTCTCAGGATATTTTGGAGGTGTTGAAACAAGTGAAAGTCAACATTCCTCTACTTGATGTCGTAACACAGATTCCTTTATATGCAAAATTTCTGAAAGACTATACACGACCAAAAGACGGCAAAGTATTCAAAAGAAGATTTTCTTGACTGAGAGAGTGAGTGACATCCTGAAGCAAGACGTGCCGCAAAAATTCAAGGATCCCGGTAGCCCAACCATATCATGTGTAATCGGGAACCATCGAATTGATCACGCACTTCTTGACTTAGGACCGAGCGTCAATCTGATTCCCTACTCGGTATACAAATAGTTAGGATTGGGGGAGTTAAAACCCACCCTAACCACATTACAACTTGCCGATCGCTCTGTTCGTGTACTAAGAGGGATTATTGAGGATGTGTTAGTCGAAGTCGATAGATTTTACTACCCTGTAGATTTTATCATCCTGGACACCGAACCCATCAATAACATGAGCACTCAGATTTCCGTCATTCTTGGTCGCCCATTCCTTGCCACGTCAAATACAATTATCAATTGCAGGAATGGTGTCATGACTATGTCTTTTGAAAATTTGACATTGGAGTCAAACATTTTTTCCAATAACTGCAACAGCTCAGAGGATGATGATGATATTCACGACATTAACATGATTGACTCTTTCGTGGAAGATACAACACCTCTGACCTTATCCTCCGACCCTCTAGAGACGTGCCTGGCCCACTCCCATGAGTTTGATGATGATATGATTAGGGAGACGTGTGCCTTGCTGGATACTGCACTGGTACTTGAAGTTAACCGGTGAAGGCCACAATTTGAAGAATTGCCACAAACTGATGTAGTGTCTCTACCGTCTAACCTCAAGGCATCGAAGCTTGACCTAAAACCTTTGCCCTCTGATTTGAAATATGCCCATTTAGGTCAAGATGAGACATACCCGGTGGTGATCTCTGCCCACCTGGAGAAAGAACAGGAGAGTATGCTCATATCTACTCTCATTGAGCATAAAGGAGCCCTAGGATGGACGATTGCGGACCTCAAGGGAATCGACCCCTCGATTTGTACTCACCGCATATATCTTGAGGATAATGCGAAGACCGCTCGGCAACCACAACGTAGACTAAATCCAAACATGAAGGAAGTGGTTAACGCCGAGGTTCTCAAACTATTAGATGTGGGTATCATATACCCTATATCTGATAGTCAATGGGTGAGTCCAACTCAGGTGGTTCCTAAGAAGTCCGGAATCACCATCATAGCCAATGCTAATAATGAACTCGTGCCAACTAGAGTCACTACTGGTTGGAGAATGTGCATTGACTACAGGAAGTTAAATACCGTCACGAGGAAAGACCAGTTTCCTTTACCATTCATTGATCAGATCCTGGAAAGGTTAGCCGGTCATTCCTATTACAGTTTCCTTGACGGATATTCGGGCTATAACCAAATTGAAATCGCCTTTGAGGACCAGGAAAAGACCACATTTATCTGCCCCTATGGCACCTTTGCTTACAGAAGGATGTCATTTGGGTTATGTAATGCCCCTGCCACCTTTCAGCGATGTATGCTGAGTATCTTTTCTGACATGGTGGGGAAATATCTAGAGGTCTTTATGGACGATTTCTCTGTTTTCGGTTCATCTTTCAGCGAGTGCTTAGAGAATCTTAAATGTGTGCTGAAAAGATGTGAAGAAAAGAATCTGGTACTTAATTGGGAGAAGTGTCATTTCATGGTTCATAAGGGGATTGTCCTTGGACATATCATCTCGTCCAAGGGAATTGAGGTAGATAAGGCAAAAATAGATCTAACCTTCCTCCACCCAAGAACATCAGGGACGTGCGATCCTTCTTAGGACACGCAGGATTTTACAGGCGATTCATAAAGGACTTTAGTCTCCTCTCTCGTCCTTTATGTAATCTTCTTCAAAAGGATGCTCCATACGAGTGGACTGAGCAATGCCAGGAAGCTTTCACCAAGCTTAAAGGCACGTTAACCACTGCACCCATCATGCAGTCACCCGACTAGAGTCTTCCTTTTGAGCTTATGTGCGACGCTTCTGATTATACTCTTGGAGCAGTTCTAGGCCAGAGAAAAGATAAGAGGCCCTACGTCATCCATTACCCGAGTAGGACTTTAATCCTGCCCAAGTGAACTACTCGACTACGGAAAAAGAACTCTTAGCCGTAGTGTTCGCCTTAGATAAATTTAGGTCCTATTTGATTGGATCCAAGATCATTATCTATACAGATCATGCGGCACTTAAATATCTTCTTTCTAAGAATGATTCTAAGCCCCGCCTGATACGATGGATCCTTCTACTCCAAGAATTTGATTTGGAAATTAAAGATAAAAAGGGAGTAGAGAACGTAGTAGCCGATCACCTTTCTTGCCTTAATACCTCTGATTCCCTTGAGGCGACCCATATCAACGACATGTTCCCTGATGAACAACTGTTCAAAGTCTCTCATTCACCTTGGTTCGCTGATATTGTTAATTATCTTGTTACAGGTTCCATACCGACACATTGGACCGCACAAGATAAGAAGAAATTCTTTACCCAGGTACGCAAATTTTTCTGGGACGATCCATATCTGTTTAAATATTGCCCAGACCAGATCTTAAGGAGATGTGTGCCAGACGATGAGCATCAGAATGTCATCTCCTTTTGTCACTCACAGGCCTGTGGTGGTCACTTTTCTGCAAAAAAGACTATGACCAAGATTCTGCAGTGTGGCTTCTATTGGCCCACTATGTTCAGGGACACTCATGAGTTTTGCAAAGCTTGTGAGCGTTGTCAGAAATTTGGAGCATTGTCTCGTCGAAATATGATGCCCTTGAATCCCATTCTTATCATAGAGGCATTTGATTGTTGGGGCGTCAATTTCATGGAACAATTCCCCCAATCTTTTGGGAATTTATATATTTTGCTTGCCGTAGACTATGTCACTAAATGGGTCGAAGTGATTCCGTGTCGAACGAAGGACCATCGCATGGTCATTAAATTCTTAAAAGAAAACATCCTTTCTTAATTCGGAACGCCTCGAGCCATCATTAGTGATGGGGGCTCACACTTTTGTAATAGGTCATTCGAGAGTTTAATGAAGAAATACGGTATCTCTCATAAAGTAAGCACCCCATACCACCCACAGACAAGTGGGCAAGCTGAGATTTCTAATAGGGAGATCAAACATATTTTGGAGAAAACGGTTAACCCTGATCGTAAAGACTGGTCAATTCGATTGACCGATGCCTTATGGGCTTACCGTACTTCTTTTAGAACCCTTATTGGAATGTTTCCCTCTAGACTCGTCTATGGGAAGGCTTGCCACTTGCCTGTGGAGTTGGAACATAGAGCCTACTGGGCGATCAAAAATCTGAATTTCAATCTAAACAACGCTGGCTCGCTACGCAAACTTCAATTAAATGAACTTGAAGATATCCGGAATGACGCGTACGAAAACTTAAGAATCTACAAGGACAGGATGAAGGTGTTTCATGACCAACATATTTTACGAAAATCATTCACGCCTGGTCAGAAAGTCCTTTTATATAATTCTTGATTATATCTCTTTCCGGGTAAGCTTCGATCTCGTTGGACCGGCCCTTACATTGTTGTTACTGCTTATCCTCATGGGGCCGTTGAAATAAGAGATCCCGACAATGGCAAAGAATTTAAAGTAAATGGACATCGATTAAAACCATTTATCGAGAAATTTGATTCAGAGGACATGTCCATGCCTCTAAATGATTTTGTTTACCAGGGCTGATCTCCTAGTCTAATGGAGGTATAGGTAGGTTTATCGCTCTCTTAGGACTAGGGTAGTTGCTTTGGTCTAGCTGAAGACGTTAAACTTAACGCTCCTGGGAGGCAACCCAGCTTTTTATTCCATTTTTCTAGTTAGTTCAATGTTTGTGGGTAACATTGCTGCAAACCCTCACGAGACTACAACTCGTCCACTAGGGGCAACCTAGGGGTTTAAAGGCTTGTTGCATATGCTAAATGCAATCGAGAGCACCTGCGAAAGTGGTATAGGTAGGAGTTTATTTTTGTTATTTGTGTTTTACTTGTGTTGGTTTCTCTCTTGCGCTGACTTACTCTCTCGCTGATATTTTTGGAAAAGTCTCTCGATTCGTTATCCGGGTACTATCTTCCCATAACTTCTCTTTTACTTTCATTGTCCCATGTGTATGGCATACTTATATCTTTTACATTGAGGACAATGTAGATTTTAGGTTGGGGGTGGGAGATTAGGTAACCTAATCAGTATTTTTCTTAGTCTTGAGCAAAAAATTGTGAAAATTTTTACAAATTTTTTTCTGGACATTCTTGTGAATTCAAAGTAATTTTGATGGCCATCTTGGATTTAGAATTACAAGATAAGTGATGTTGGCAATTTATGACTCTTGGATTCAGTTATCGGTTAGATTTCACAGTTAAATTTAAATTGTTAGTCCATGGTTAGAGGTTTTAAACATTGATTGAGTCATGATTTCACATGTCACATCTCGCTTACACATTAAGATTTCAGTTTGAAACTGAAGGGTTGATTTGGTGATCAGTAAGCATAAAAGGAACCAACTTGAACAATTGCCCGTCATGATCAATTGAAAGGAAAAGATACCATTGAAAAAGGTTAGGCGAAGAATCTTCACCATAGGTTTGCTCCCTATAGGTGTGGATTTCATTCCCCATGGATAATATGAGAAAAAGGTTTGGGTATACAGTCTTCACCATAGGTTTGCTCCCTATAGGTGAGGATTTAATTCCCCTTCTTGATGTTACTATTAATGGAAAGCTGAAGGAATGGAAAGGTTGATCTGTGGGACAAGTTTTGGTTTAAGTTGATTGTCCTGGGTACTCTTATTGGTTACCAAGGATGTCATCTGACGTCTGCTGCACAAGCTCAGGACCTAGGAGACGCCGCTCTCCAACCTCAGTACAACAACTCGGTGATCTACACGGTCTACCATATAGTGCCTTAAAAGGGTCATGCTAATGTTCGCCTGATAGCTGTTGTTATATGCGAGCTCAGTAATCATAAATGCTCATCCCAGCTACCCCCGAAATCAATCGCGCAGGCCCGAAGCATATCCTCAAGGATCTGGTTGACCCTCTCGGTCTGGCCATTGGTCTGCGGATGATACGCATTGCTGAGCTGCAAATCAGTATCCATCGCTCTCTGAAAGCTCCCCCAAAACTGAGACGTAAACTTCGAGTCTTGGTTTGAAACGATCGAGATAAGAATATTGTGCAGTCTCACGATTCCCCCCCTCAAAAAAAAAATACTATCTCCTCATATCACGATACATCTTCATCGAGCCAGGGTAGATAGAAAACCGCGATCGATGTGCCTCTGTCATAAGATCTCTGTGCAACTTAGGAATATCCGGGACACATAATCGGCCTCTGAAGTGAAGTCCACCATCAGAACCAATCTGTCTGATTCTCAGATGCTGCCTCTGCTCGGTAATCCTTTAATGACTCGTCTATCTGCTGAGCCTCGATTACCCTTGCAACAAGAGAGGGTTGAATCGAGTGGCTCGATAGCTGAACGATAGAAGACTGCAGACCAAACTCAAAGTCATACTCTGTTATATCTTCGAGCATCCTCTACTCCTGAATCATCATGTGTGCACCAGGCCTAGTGGCTGACGGCTAAGGGCATCCGCCACCACGTTTGCCTTGCTTAGGTGGTATTGGAGGTCGAAATCATAGTCCTTCAGGAGCTCCATCTAACGCCTCTACCTCATGTTCAGGTCGGATTGAGAGAATAGGTACTTCAAACTCTTGTGGTCGGAGAAGAGTTCGAACTTGACCCCATAAAGAGAGTGTCTCCACACCTTTAGTGCGAAGACAACTGCTGCCAGCTCCAAATCATGCGTGGGGTAATTCAGCTCATGCACCTTGAGCTGACAAGATGCGAAGGCTACAGGCCTGCAGTGCTGCATCAGGACAGCACCTAAACCAATATGTAAGGCATCAGTAAATACAACAAATCCATCACTCCCAAAGGGAAGAGTGAAGACAAGAGCGGCGTGAGGCGGTCCTTCAGCTTCATAAATGCTTACTCACAAGCGTCAGTCCAAACAAAATCTGTGCCCTTCCGAGTCAACCTGGTCAACAGGGCTGCAATACGGGAGAAGCCCTCAATGAAACACCGATAATAGCCCGCCAAACCAAGGAAACTACAGATCTCGGACGCAGTCATGGGCTGGCCCCATAGACACATTGCCTTAACCTTTGAGGGGTCCACTGTGACACCCTCCCTCGTCACCACGTGACCGAGGAACTTCACCTCCTCCTGTCAAAACTTGCACTTCTCCAGCTTCGCATACAGCTGGTGGGCACGGAGGGTGTGTAATGTGATCTCTAGATGTTGCATATGCTCCTCACGGGTCCTTGAAATATCAAAATGTCGTTGTAAGACCCGTATCCTAGCCCGTACTGTTCTGTAGGCTTTCGCGGTCCTCCCGGTCGAATTTCGGTGACCTGCTACGCATAGACAGCATTTGTACGCAACCCTGAGTCGTATCCTATATTTCAGAGTTGGCTCGACCCGAGACCTATACCCTTGTGACCGCGCCGTAGCATGGGCACACGTTCAATTCGAAGAAAACACCGTGCGTTGCAAATCCCAAGAGAATGTCCCATCAATTACATCAAATGTCACATCAATTCATCAATTAAAGTCAAGTGCAAGCAACCCATACCCTAACCTTACCTATCTCTTACACAAGTACCATAAAGTCAACAAGCACCTTACCTCTCATGTCACTCCACCATTCCTCTCTCCCATCACTTCTCTCCCATCATCTCTCTCTCTCTCTCATTCTCTCTCTCATTCTCCCAAGCAACCATGGGAGGTGAACGTCCAAGTTCTCCATGAGAAAGAGCTTAGTGTGGCCCACCTTCCTACCATCCAATCCCACCCTCTATGATCGATCTCAACTGTTGAAGTCCATCCATTGGAGCTCTAGAGGTTATAGGCGGAAGAAGGAAGAGAAGATCTTTAGGTGGGTGACTTTATTTATTTGATTTGTGATTTGAGGGCCCACACATGTGGGACCCATCTTGACGTATGTGTTGTATCATAGAGGGACCCATAGTGGCGGGGTCCCTCCACCAACCGACTCTCTCTCTCCCTCTCTCCCTCTCTCTTTCACCTTTGTTGTGATGATGTGGCCGTGTGGCCCACCCAGATGGACCCCACCATGAAGCATGTACTTTATCCAAGCCATCTGTAGGTGCGGCCCACCTTAAAATGTGTTATATGCAACCGTCCAGCATCCAGGGACGCTGGACGTTGTCACACAGTGAAGTATGAGCTGACGGTGTGGTGTATTGACGACAACCAACAAATATATATATATATATATGTGTGTGTATATATATATATATATATATGTACATCAGTTTGATTCAAAGCTTTGAGGTGGGCCACTCATGTAGGCCCCACCTTAATGTATGAATTCAATCCACGCCGTCCATCCTATTTCCCAACTCATTTTAGGCATTGAGCCGAAATATGAAATTGATATAATTTTCTGATGGACCATAGCATAGAAAACAGTGTTTTTACCGTCGAAATCCACCCTAATGTTTCTATACACGAAAACACGTCGAATATTGGGCTTGATTGGTCTGTCTTGAGCCATAGAATTCAATGGGTGGAGTGGATCCTCCCGATGTAGGCCCCACATGGGAAAAACCGTAGGAAAATGATTAAAAAAATAATAATAAATATTAGGTAGTAGCGCCTGCTGCTGCCGTTGACGTCAGAGGACGTAGCAGCGTCCTGCTACTATGTGGACGTTGGAGGCCGGGATAGTGGGTCCCAGCTGTGGGCCCCACCGTGATGTGTGTAGAACATCTACATCGTGCATTGATGGGCCCCTTTTTGTTGTGGGGCACCTCCCCAAAATCAACCGTATGCAGGAACTCAGGTGGCTCACATGGCAGGGAACAGTGATGATTGAGCGTTTGCCATTGACTCCCTTTTTTTTGGGTTGTCATAGAACTTTTGGATCAGATATGAAATTTGTTTTTCCTCTCATCCGGGTCTGTATGACCTTATTAACAGATTGGATGGAAAATTAACGTTATGGTGGGCCCCATGTGGGACCCACTGATGTTGTGTGTAGGAGTGGGATGGCAGGTGTACCTCACTCTAGCTACCTAGCTGCTGGAGTGGAGTCACCAAGTTCTGTGGGTCCCACCTGTATTATCCACGCCGCCCATCTATGGGTCCCACCATGGTGCATGTGTTGCATCCAAACTGTCCAACTATTTTGAAAGCTCATTTTATGGCATGAGCTAAACAATGAGTCAGATCTAAAATTCAAGTAGACCCCACCATTGAAAATTAATGGGGGCAGTGATATCCACCGTTCAAAACTTCTTAAGGGCCACAACAGTTTCCAATCAAGTCAATATTTTTGTTTTCACTTCATCTATCTCTATGTTAACTTATGAATAGTTGGATCTCAAAAATGCATCACGGTGAGTCTTATAAATGTTTAACGGTGGCTGTGGCTGCTCCCACGGTTTTTGTAGTGGGCCCTATAAGATTTTCATAGTGGAGATCATTATCACCACTACTATTTGTGATATGGTTTAGATGATCTTCCAATCATCATCTCTGCTGCTATTTGGGGTACGGTCCAGATGATCTTTTGATATGATTTATTTTTGGCGTGTAGTGCAGCCCATTAAGGTAGCTCACTTGATGTGTATGAGGCCCATTAGTGCGGCCCATTAAAGTAGTCCACTTGATGTGTATGAGGCCCATTAGTGCGGCCCATTGAAGTAGCCCACTTGATATGTATGAGGCCCATTAGTGCGGCCCATTGAAGTAGCCCAATTGATGTGTATGAGGCCCATTAGTGCGGCCCATTGAGGTAGCCCACTTGATGTGTATGAGGCCCATTAGTGTGACCCATTGATGTAGTCCACTTAATGTGTATAAGGCCCATGTGTAGGGCTCATCGATTGTGCATTTGAAGCCCATGGGTTAAGGCCCATTGTGTTGCATTTGGAGCCCATGGGTTAAGACCCATTATGCTGTATTTGGAGCCCATGGGTTAAGGCCCATTGTGTTTGTATTTAGAGCCCATGGGATAAGGCCCATTGTGCTGTATTGGAGCCCATGGGTTAAGGCCCATTGTGATGTATTCGAGGCCCATGGGCGAGGTGTAAGACCCGTATCCTAGTCCGTAGGCTTCCGCGGTCATTCTGGTCGAATTTCGGCAATCCTCAACCCGTATCTGACGATTTCGATCGATCCTAAGCCGAGTCGTGCATGCCAAAGTCGGCTCGATTCGAAACTTGTACCCTAGCGACCGCACCATCGCCGCGGTTCTAACACCGTAAATCGCCCACCAATCCGATACCCAGGGTAGAAGATGTCGGCCTGCGTTTATTTTGAAGAAATGCTGCGCGTTGCAAATCTCGAGGGAATCTCTACAACAAGTCTCATCAATCAATCATAAATACATCCCTTACCCAAGTGCAACCACCCCACTCCTCCTTTTCCCACAAGTCAAACCTCTCTCTCCCTCACCATCTCTTTCTTTAAAAATTTCAAACTAAACCATCCCTCTTTTACCCATTTTTCAAACCACACCATACCATCCATTCTTTTTCTTATTTTATTAATTTATTCCATTTTCTTAAGCTCACTCCCAAGCAACCCAAGACACTCCATACGTCCAAGCTTCCCTCTCCCTCCCAAGTGTGGTCCACCTTCTCATCTTCCATCTACACCTTCTCATCTCCCATCTCAACCATCCAAACCCCATCATCCACCGTCCAAGGCAAAGGCAAGAAGCATTGGAGGCCAAGGGAGCAAGGAGGAGGCTTAGAGGTGGGTGATGTAGAGCGGGTCGCGGACAATTACATGGCAAAGATGGATCAGAAAAGGCCCAGTCGGCGACAGAAGTGATCTGGACCATCAGACCTTAAATCAGGCGTATCTCGCAATTCGGGATGAGTTAGCGGACGAAAAATATATGATTTTGGGGTAGAACGAGCTACTTTAGCCAACCAACCCGGCTATGCCGGGTTGCGACGCTCGGAATTGCGAGAAACCCCTGATTTCACGGTCGTTTCCCTGTTTCAATTTCGTTTTTACTATAAATAGTAAGTTTTAGTTTGCTTATAACTCTTTATCCGTCGGGCTTTAGGAGTTGCGCCCAACGTGAAAAGAGCTTAGAATAATTAGGAGAACAGGTTGGCGAAGCCAAATAGGACACTTACTATTTTTGGCCGAAAACCTTGCGCACTAGTAGACATCACGACCGTCTATAAATAGTAAGTTTACTATTTATAGTAAGTCGCGAATTCTAGGAGTCCTAGTTGTAGTTTGATTCTAATTTCTTTCCCATTGCTTAGTACCCTTATTTAAAGGGTTGTGAACTCGTTTTTATGGATTCATTAATCTATTTCGAATTTATTTAGAATTTATTTCTATTTTCTGCTCTCTTTTCTCGTGGATTCGAGAAGTCTCTGTGAGGAGTCCAGAGAAGTTCCGTGGATTCGGAATATTTATCCTCTTGAGGAAGACGGTGCTCGACCTCACGTCCTCCCCTGCGTCAGTTTGGTATTAGAGCAAGGTTTCTCCTCGGGTCGATGGCTTCTAACGACAGGTCGGGCAACAATCCCATAGGCGGTGCTCCAGGAAATTTTCCTTTAACGGCGGCAACTTTCCAAGCAGCGCAGCAAGAGAATCGGCAAGCCATGCAAGGGCTGCAGGCTTCCATGGACCGCATAGCGAATCTCTTAGCAGAAACCCTAGGGCAACTCCGTGTTCCTGGTGGTAATCCTCCACCACCAATTGCTGAAACTCGTAATCGCCCTGATCGCAGGATAATCCCAGCAGTGCATTCAAGGGCCGTCCCTGAGGACGGGGGCTCCAGTGAAGAGGAGATCGATGACATGATCTTCCAACACCCCAGGCAAGGCGGCGATCGGGTAGATCGAGACTTCAAGATACGGGTTGATATTCCTAACTTCAATGGCCAGATACACATTGAGGATTTTCTCGATTGACTTTCTGAAGTTGAGCGATTTTTTGACTATATGGACATCCCTGAAACAAAGAAGGTCAAGCTTGTGGCCTACAAGTTGAAAGGAGGAGCTTCAGCTTGGTGGGAACAACTGCAACTCGCACGAACCAGGCAGATGAAAGCATCAATCCGCACATGGCAACGAATGAAGCAGCTACTACGTGCCCGATTCCTCCCTAGCGATTACGATCAGGTATTATTCCAACAATACCAAAATTGTCGACAGGGTAGTCGGTCGGTGAGAGAGTACGCAGAAGAATTTTACCGCCTGGCGGCGCGCAACGATTTGGTCGAGACTGAATCGCAGCAAGTCACCCGATTCAACGGTGGATTGCGTATGGCGATCCAGGATCGGGTCCAGATGCAGTCCGTCTGGACGATGAATGATGCGATCAAGTTGGCTACTCGGGCAGAAGCGCAACTTGAACGTTCTAACACACGGCCCTATCCTACTGCGAGGATCACTGCGGCAGGTCCACCCCAGGGAGCTCCACAGCCTAAGGGGAAGGAGCCCGTAGGAGCACACACTCAACCTCCTATGTCTGAGAACCGAGATCAGGGAAGTGGGCAAGCTAGACCCCAAAGGGGCGTATCGACTGCTGCTGGCACAAGTACAATCCCGAACCCTTATGCTCGGCCAAGGCCCAACAACTGCTATCGTTGTGGCCAGCCCGACCACTTGTCAAATACTTGTCCCCAGCGAAAAGTGGCAAACCTCGCCATTAATGATGGTAGTGCTGATAACGCTTATGAAGATCCAGATATTGAAGAACAGGAGCATACCGCCGAGGACGAGGTAGATGATTCAGATTGGGTTCAGCAAGATCACGGCGAGTCGCTCGTCGTGAGGCGGCTATTATATGCGCCAAGAAAAGAAGTGCATCCACAGCGGCATAACATCTTCCGCACTAGGTGTACGGTGAATCGAAAGGTTTGTGATGTGATCATTGACAGTGGAAGCAGCGAGAACATTGTCTCCAGGGGCATGGTGGAAAAATTGCAATTGAAAACAGAGCGTCATCCCTCTCCATATACAATCGGTTGGATCAAGAAGGTCAGCGAAACAAAGGTAACTGAACGGTGCACCATATCCTTTTCAATTGGCAAACATTATAAGGATGAAGTAGTATGCGATGTGGTTGACATGGAAGCATGTCACATACTACTCGGTCGACCCTGGCAATCTGACCGTGACGCCACTCATAAAGGGCGAGATAATATATATATCTTCGTCAAGGACGGCCGGAAGACCATATTGGCCCCTATGGATCCAGAAGGACCACCTGAAACTTCTAAAGTGGATGGTCGTTTTCTCTTAACCATTCGGGACTTCGTGGAAGAATCCAAAGAAACAGGACAGACTTATGCATTAATTGTAAAAGGGGAAGAACTCGAGCCTACCATCATCCCTGAAAGACTAAGGCCCTGTTGCATGAATTCCAAGAAATCTGGCCCGAGGACCTTCCCGATGGGTTACCCCCTATGCGAGATATCCAACACCATATCGACCTTGTCCCTGGGTCCAGTTTACCTAATCGTCCTCATTATCGAATGAGCCCGAATGAGTGCGAGATTCTGCAGGGACAAGTGGAGGAACTGATCCGTAAGGGTCTTATTCGAGAAAGCATGAGCCCATGTGCTGTACCAGCTCTGCTAACTCCAAAGAAAGATGGGAGTTGGCGCATGTGTGTCGACAGCCGGGCCATCAACAAGATCACCATAAAATACAGGTTTCCTATACCACGGTTGGATGATATGTTGGATATGCTAGAGGGCGCAAAAATATTCTCTAAATTGGACTTAAGGAGCGGCTACCATCAGATTCGAATACGGCTGGGTGATGAGTGGAAAACAGCCTTCAAGACCAAGGAAGGATTGTACGAATGGATGGTCATGCCTTTCGGTCTTTCTAATGCGCCTAGCACATTCATGAGGTTGATGAACCAAGTTCTGAAACCTTTCATTGGGCGGTTCGTTGTGGTTTATTTTGATGATATTTTGATATACAGTCAAGACGAAACCACCCATATGGAGCACCTCAAGAAAGTCCTTCAAGTGCTCACTGAAAATAAATTGTACCTCAATTTAAAAAGTGTAGCTTCATGACTGATAGCCTATTGTTTCTGGGTTTTGTGGTTACATCCACGGGCATTCGAGTGGATGAGGAAAAGGTGAAGACAATCAGAGAATGGCCGGTTCCCAAAAATATTCACGAAGTACGAAGTTTCCATGGACTAGCGACATTCTATCGTCGGTTCGTGAAAAATTTCAGTAGCATTGTGTCACCGATCACAGATTGCATGAAGAAAGGGCAGTTTCAGTGGACTGACGAAGCCGACAGGAGCTTTGCCGAAATCAAGCGCAAGTTATCCACGACCCCGGTTCTTGTACTTCCCAACTTCGACAAACTGTTTGAAGTCGAATGTGATGCCTCATATGTCGGGGTTGGGGGAGTTTTGTCTCAAGAAGGTAGGCCAGTAGCCTTCTACAGTGAGAAACTTAGTGATGCACGCAAGAAGTGGTCTACATATGAGATCGAGTTGTACGCGGTGGTCCAGGCACAGCGACACTGGCGACATTATTTGATTCAAAGGGAATTCATACTTTACACGGACCATCAAGCCCTCAAGTTTATTAATAGTCAAGCTAACATTAACCGTGTGCATGCTAGATGGATCTCATTCTTGCAGGAATTCACATTCGTGCTAAAGCATAAGTCAGGGCAACAGAACAAAGTAGCCGATGCGCTGAGTCGTCGTGCAACTTTGTTAGTCACTATGAGCAATGAAGTTGTTGGGTTCGATCGCCTCAAAGACATATGCCGACGACGACGACTTCAAGGACGCATGGGTTAGATGTCAGGAAGGTCACCCCGGTGACTTACATATACAAGACGGGTTCCTTTTTAAGGAAAATCGACTATGTATCCCAAAGAGTTCGCTAAGGGAACAGATAATCCAAGAGCTACATGGAGGTGGCCTCAGTGGACACCTTGGGCGAGACAAGACGCGAGCTCTTGTGGAAGAACGGTATTACTGGCCGCAATTGGTACGTGATGTGGGAAAGGCAGTCCAACGCTGTTATATTTGTCAGACTTCCAAGGGGCAATCTCATAATACGGGCCTCTACACCCCGTTACCCGTGCCTGACGGCCCTTGGGAGGATTTATCTATGGACTTTGTGCTTGGTCTCCCACGAACACAACGCGGCATGGATTCGGTGTTCGTGGTAGTAGATCGTTTTTCCAAGATAACGCACTTTATTCCATGCAAGAAGACTCTCGATGCAACACACGTGGCGAATCTATTCTTCATAGAAATTGTGCGGCTACACGGGGTTCCCAAGACTATTACTTCTGACCGTGACACGAAGTTCATAAGCCACTTTTGGCGGACTTTGTGGACTCGATTTGATACACGCCTTCAGTTCAGCAGCGCGTACCACCCACAGACTGACGGTCAAACTGAGGTTGTGAATCGCACGTTGGGGAACCTCCTTCGATGTATTTCAGGGGAAAAACCGAAGTAGTGGGATTTGGCCTTGTCTCAAGCGGAGTTTGCATTCAACAACATGGTGAACCGCTCGATAGGAAAATCCCCGTTCCAAGTTATCTACGGACGAGTACCTCGCCATACACTAGACTTGGTCCCTCTGCCCAAGCTCCCAGGCATGAGCATTGCAGCAGATCATATGGCAGACAAAATCATGGGCATTCATGTGGAGGTACAGAACAAGCTACATGCCTCGAAAGAAAAGTATAAGGAGCAAACGGACAAGCATCGGCGACGGAAAGTGTTCGAGGTGGGCGACCAAGTAATGGTCCATCTGCGCAAAGAAAGATTTCCGACCGGAACGTACAACAAGTTGAAGAATAAAAAGATTGGACCGGTACCAATCATCCGAAAGATCAATGACAACGCTTATGTTGTTGATCTTCCAGATGATATGGCGATCTCACGAACTTTCAATGTTGCGGACCTGACTGAGTATCATGAACCAGCGCATAATGATAACTCGAGGACGAGTTCTTTTGAATTGGAGGAGACTGATGTAGAGCGGGTCGCGGACAATTACATGGCAAAGATGGATCAGAAAAGGCCCAGTCGGCGACAGAAGTGATCTGGACCATCAGACCTTAAATCAGGCGTATCTCGCAATCCGGGATGAGTTAGCAGACGAAAAATATATGATTTTGGGGTAGAACGAGCTACTTTAGCCAACCAACCCAGCCATGCTGGGTTGCGACGCTCGGAATTGCGAGAAACCCCTGATTTCATGGTCGTTTCCCTATTTCAATTTCGTTTTTACTATAAATAGTAAGTTTTAGTTTGCTTATAACTCTTTATCCGTCGGGCTTTAGGAGTTGCGCCCAACGTGAAAAGAGCTTAGAATAATTAGGAGAACAGGTTGGCGAAGCCAAATAGGACACTTACTATTTTTGGCCGAAAACCTTGCGCACTAGTAGACATCACGACCGTTTATAAATAGTAAGTTTACTATTTATAGTAAGTCACGAATTCTAGGAGTCCTAGTTGTAGTTTGATTCTAATTTCTTTCCCATTGCTTAGTACCCTTATTTAAAGGGTTGTGAACTCGTTTTTATGGATTCATTAATCTATTTAGAATTTATTTCTATTTTCTGCTCTCTTTTCTCGTGGATTCGAGAAGTCTCTGTGAGGAGTCCAGAGAAGTTCCGTGGATTCGGAATATTTATCCTCTTGAGGAAGACGGTGCTCGACCTCACGTCCTCCCCTGCGTCAGTGGGCGATCCACCGTTAAATCTTTTTTTCTTATGGTCCACATGTTGGTGGGACCCGTTGTGATGTATGTGATGTATCAATGAGGGCCCATAGTGGCGGGGTCCCTCTATTGCACCGTGGATTTCTCTCTCTTTCTCTTTTTCTCATCTTAGAATGTAGTGGGCCCCACCAAATTACCTATTTCATCCATCAGATGGGGTGGCCCACCACATTTAGGAGATCCCATATTCCATACATATATATAATATTATATATTATATTATATATATTTATATATATATATATATGTGTGTGTGTGTGTGTGTGTGTGTGTACCAACATGGTGGGCCACGTCCACGTGGGACCCACCATGATGTCTATGAGCATCCACGCCGTCCAGTGTCTCTGGACGCTGGACGCTGCAAGTAGCTAACGTGAAGTGTGAACTGACATGGATGTACTAACAAGCTACCCATAATGGGTTTGGGAATGAGAGTTCAAGTAGGCCCCACCTTGATGTTTATGCATGATCCAAGCCGTCCATCCCAACCCTTGCATCATTTTAGGCGTTGAGTCGAAAAATGAGACCGATCCAATTATCTAGTGGGCCGTGGCATTGAGAGTGCTAGTATTTTCCGTTAAAACTTGGGAAAATGATTGCTGAGGTCCACAAGAAGCTTGGACCCACCTGAAACTTGGTTTGGACCCCTAATTTTGTGGGACACATACAATGGATGGGGTAGATCTGGTTAATGTGGGTCCCACGTAGGAATAAAATATATATATATATATATACACACACACACACACACACACACACACACACACACACACACACACACACACACATATAACATGCACTTGCTGCCTTGACGTCCAGAGGAGTTTGGACGTCCAATGTTAAAAAAAGGGGTGGTCCCCATTGGCCCCAGTTGTGGACCCTACCATGATGTATGTTCTACATCCATGCCGTTCATTTAATAGGTCCCCTTAAATGATGCATTGGCTCCAAAAATCAGACATAAACAGTTCTCGGATGGCCCACACCATCACCATTCATGCGATGGTATGCTAAACCACATGGAATCAAATGCTGGGGTCCACATGCAGCTTGGATCCACCTGAAACTCAGTTTGGACCCTTAAATTGGTGGGATACACACAATGAATGGGTTGGATTAGTGAACTACATCATGGTGGACCCCAGGACCACGTAATCGTACCAAAAGTTTGGTTGGCAAATAAACATTGTAGTGGCTCTGTCCACGTGACCTTTCAAGAGGGTGGATGGAAAATGAATGTTACAGTGGGTCCTTGCTCACGTGACCCTATCAACAAGTTAGGTGGCAGACAAACATTATGGTAGGCCCCATGTACATGTGGCTTCATCAACAGATTGGATGTAAAATAAGCATTTTGGTGGACCACGTGCTTGGGACCCACCACTGATGTATATTGTATCCACGCCGTCCATTCACCACTTTGACGGGTGGAGTCCACATAAAAAATTGTTTGTACCCACGCCGTCAATCCATGAGGCCCATCATGATGCATAGGTTACATCCAAAGCCATCCAACCATTTTTTAGATCATTTTGAGGCTTGAGACTAGACATAAGGCAGATCTAGTTGTTTAGTGGCCCATTTATATGCATAGGGCCCATTGTTGTAGCTCATTTAATGTACATATGGCCCATGTGATTAGGCCCATTTTGATTTATTGGTAGTCGTCCATTAAGACCTACCACGGTATGTGTAAGGCCCAATCTGACTCGGCCCATTCGGTCAGCCCATATGACTCCACCCATTTGATTGGCCCATTTGACTAGGTCCGATTGATATACATGAGGCCCATTTGACTTGACCCATTTGAATTGGCCCACCTGATTGGCCCATTAGATTGGCCCATTTAACATATACGAGGCCCATTCATATGCGATATCCCGCCATGATTTATATTATGATATTCAAGGTAAGTCATGCCTTGAGAGCAATGATTGTTTGATGTCCACATTATAAGGATGATGTTGGTTCAAAGTCCGCATTGTCACTCTCCTTATGGCCCACTGATAGGCCCATATTTGTAGTCTGCAGGCCGTTTAGGCCCATTTTCGTTGTGAGCAGAGCCCATTATCATATCATAAGTTTAGTGTCGCCCCATGATTCATGATCATACGCATCATATTTATGCTTGAGATGAGGAGTGACTGATCATAGCATATGCCTTCGGGTAAACTATTTACGGGCTCCCTAATAAGCGGAGTTGCCAACATGAGCGCGTGCCTCATGCAGGATGGTTGCATGACTAATAGTGTGATACATGCACTTGCATTTGTGTGATTGTGATATTCCCTAACGACATCAGGGCCATAGCTTCCACAAACACACCGTGGATGGCTGGTTAGATACTGGAAACCTTGTTCTAAGTAATTGGGGCACTATAGATGTCCCTGGGTGAAAGTCCCTGAACTCGATGGTATTAGAGGATGACTCCAACGTCAAGATCGAGTGGATATATGAGCGTACGAGGGCCGAATACCAAGAGGCCGCATGTCCCACTGTGTCGTGGTCGGTTGGAAAGGGGTGTGGCCTTACTCTCCCGAGAGAAGGGGGCAATATTAGGATGAGTTTGACCAGCTCGTGAATGGGTCCGCTATTGATGTATCGGATAGGTATTGACAAACTATTAGCTAGGCGGATAGTGAGGTTTCTTACGCTTACTTGGACTATGCGGCTAGGAGAACGACAGTGCCATTTGGAGTATACTAAACCCCCGTGATTTTCTTGAATGAGAACTGTACTGATATATGATGAGGATTGACATGCTTGAGTTGCATCTTATATCGTATGGTCTTGACATGACCGATATCATTCATATCTTGCACCGCATAGCCTTGGTACGGCTGATTGCATTCATGTACTTATCAGCATGATCTCGCATTACCCTGACCTTGCATTCTAAGCACGCTCTTATCGTGTACACACTTACACCGCCCTCTAAGCTTTCTATAAGCTTATGCATGATTAATGCATGCAGGTGATACCAGGACGCAGCCGTAGCTTCACCGCAGTTGGAGCGTGCAATCGAGCTTTTGGAGTTTTGTTATTAGTACTATCTTGTATTTCCCCTTTTATACGCATTGTACTCAAAGTTTTTTATCCTAGTGGATTTTGGGATGGTGTTCTTGTGGTTATTATTCGTGGGTTTTGCTTATGGTTATGCTCATTATGAATCAAATCATGTTTGAAATCCTTCTTGTGGGATCCCAGGATCGAAACCTAGTAAATGGGTGCTGGGAGCCGAGAATGGGGTTCTACGGAGGCTGTCGGCGCCAGATTCAGTAATTGAAAATTTTGTGAGCCTGATTTATGAGTTCGGGGCGTGACACGAGGCCCGTTGTGATGTATTCAAGGCCCATGGGCAAGGCCTGATGTGATGAACTTATGGTTCATGTGTCGAGGCCCATTATGATGTATTTTTGGCCCATGGATGCGGCCCATTGTGATGTATTTTCGGCTCATATGATTCGACCCATTTGATGTATTTGGGACCCTTGAGTGAGACCCATGATGATGTATATTAGGCCCTTGAGTGAGGCCGTGGACCCACTGTATGTTTGGCCTTATGTGGGCCACTCATTGGGAACAATGTTGGTTGAATGTCCACATTGATGGGTAGTGATGGTTAAATGTCCACATTGTGACCTTCCCTTAGGCCCTTTGTTAGGCCGATTCCGATTGTCGATTTTGATTTGTCGAGGCCGAGTCAGATTGTTGAGGCCGATTTCGATTGTCGATTTCGATTTGTCGATGCCGAGTTAGATTATCGAGGCCGATTTCGATTGTTGATTTCGATTTGTCGAGGCCGAGTCAGATTGTCGAAGCCGATTCTGATTATCGAGATCGATTCTGTTTGGTCGAGGACGATTCCTTTTGATGAGGCCAATTCCGTTTGGTCGAGGTCGATTCCTATTATCGAGGCCGAGTATTGAGGCCGATTCTGATTGTTGAGGCCGAGTATCGAGGCCGATGCCATTTGTCGAGGTCGATTGTATAGGCCGATTCCGATTGTCGAGGTCGATTGTTGAGGTTGATACTAATTGTTGATTCTGAGTATTGAGGTCGATTAGGATTGTCGACGCCGATTCCGATTGTTGATGCCGATTTCGAGTATCGAGGTCGATTCCGATTGTCGAGGCCGATTTCAATTGTTGAGGCCAATTATCGAGACCCATATGATGTATATGCGGCCTGTAGTTGAGGCCCATTGAGATGTGTATTCGGCTTGTGTTTGAGGCCCAATGTGATGTATATGAGGCCTACGTGATGAGGCCCATTGTGGTGTATTTGAGGGCCAGGCGATGGAGCCCGTTGTGATGTATATTAGGCCCATGTGAGAGGCCCATCGTGATGTGTATTAGGTTCTTGAGTGAGGCCCATAGTGTTGTATATTGGGACCTTGTGTGAGGTCATGGGTCCACTATATATTAGGCTCTATGTGGGCCATTCCTTGGGAGCAATGTTGGTTAAATGTCCACATTGTCGAGGTCGATTGTTGATGCCGGTTATTAATATCGATTATGAGTATGTGACAGCATAGCATCATGATACATGCCCATACACATCAATTGCATGTTTGTTATGAGATGTGGTTGACCATTGCATATGTCATTGAGTAGGTTGTTATGAGACTCCTTAATAGGTGGAGGTTATCTCACATGAGCGCATGGTATGCGTAGGATTGATGCATGACTAGATTGTATGACTCATGCATCTTACATTGTGTGTTGTGACTACTGTATGCCCTAGCCATATCAGGGCATAGCCTCCACAGGCATATCGTGGATGGCCAGATGGGACACCGAAAATGCTTGGTTATAGTATACGGGTGTCATAGATGTCCCTGGGTGAAAATCGTTAAACCTCCATGGTCAGGAGACTCCCCAATGTCGAGACTGAGTGGATATATATGAGCGCATGAGGGCCGAATACCAGGAAGTTGTGTCTCCCACTGTGTCGTGGTCGGTTGGGAGGGGGTATGGCCTTACCTGCCCGAGGGTAGAGGGCATTGCTAGGCTGAGTTTGACCAGCTCGTGAATGGGTCCGCTATTGACGTGCCGGGTAGATATCGGCTGACTACTGGCTAGGCGGATGGTGAGGTCTCTTCCACTTACATGGTCGCAAGTCAATGGGCGGCGATTTGCATGTAAAGTATACTAGACCCCGGTGATGATCCTAAAGAGAAACCGTACTGATATGTGGACTTATTGAGCAGGAGTTGCATACTCATTCATTCATTCTTTCACTATCCACTCGGGCTGGTGGTGCGCATCTATTTGTTACAAGTACCTTCGCAATGCCTATGATTTTGGTTGGGGCGCGCGACTAGCCTGAGATCAGGAGTTTACCACATTGAGTCTGACTATCCAAATTTAGGTATGAGACTGGTTTGGATAGAAGTCCCTTGTGATGGACCCTATAACCTGCGATACTACATACTATCATCTTGACTTTACACTCCAGCATGGTCATTCCATTCACACCGCATATTGCATTACATTCGCAGCATATGACATTTTGGGGTTACTATGTTTCTGCATTTATATGGCCTTTATACGACTGACGGTATTCGTGGACTCATCAGGATTTGCATATTGCATTGCATCATCGGCATCTGATATTTAGCTTGCTTTCTCTACATTGCATAACTGATTTACATTGCTTCATCAGTATATGATATTGTTTTTATTCTATTTCTACATCGCATAGCCTGGATAAGGCTGATGGTATTTATGGGCCTATCAGTATGTTTTCGTATTACTTATGATATTATATGATTTATGAGCTTGTCATTATTTCCGCTTATTCTGATTTCTCTGATATTGCTTATTTAGTACTTACCTTGTGCGCACACTTTCACCACCCACTAAGCTTTCTATAAGCTTATGCACGATAGATGCGTACAGGTGGCGTTAGGTTGCAGCAGCGTTGAGCATAGAGCTTGCAGCGGTCTTCTGGAGCTTTGATTTTGACATATGTATTTTCCTTTCAGCATTGTATTCAAATGTTTATATTAGTGGATATGTGATGATAATGTTGCCTTTGTGATTTGGGTAAACTTGTGGTTATGCTTCTTACGAGATAAATGTACGTTGGAGAATCCTCCTTGTAGGATCCTAGGATCGAAATCTGACGTATGAGTGTCAGGAGCCGAGAATGGTGTACTACGAGGCTGTTGGCACCTGATTCGGCGATTGAGATTCCTGTGAATCTGATCTCTGGATTTGGGGAGTAACAGTAGTCGATGAAAACCACAACAAACTGATCGAGATATGAACGGAAGACTTCGTTCATCAACTGTATGAAGACCGTGGGTGCATTGGTCAGTCCGAAGGGCATGACCTGAAACTCAAAATGACCATAACGCGTCCTGAAAGCCGTCTTCGGGATGTTCTCCTCATGGACCCAAATCTGATGATAACTGGAACACAGGTCAATCTTCGAAAAGAACTATGCACCCTGCAGGTAGTTGATCAAACAAATTATCTATCCTCGGGAGCGGGTACTTATTCTTGATCGTGACCCGGTTGATCTCGCGATAATCCATGCAGAGCCTCAACGAGTCATCCTTCTTCCTAACGAAGAGTACCGACGATCCCCATGGAGAACTGCTCGGACGGATGAATCCCAACTCTCGCAACTCGTCCAACTACCGTTGCAGCTCTCGCAACTCCATCGGTGCCATACGGTACGAGGCCTTCAAGATAGGTGCGATACCGGGCACAAAATAGATCTGGAACTCAATATGACGGCGTGACGACAATCCCGGAATATCCTGGAACATGTCGGGGAAATCACAGACAATCAGCAACTGATCAATATAAGCGGCAACAGGCTCCTCAATGGCGTAGGACATTAAACAAGACAACGACTCTCCTTTGGGCTCGGCAACGAACTGAAACTGTGGCAAGCCTGGTTTGTAGAATGTGACTATCCTCGCAGAATAGTCCAAGATGGCGTGGTACTCAGCAAGTTAATCTAAGCCCAGGATAACATTAAAATTTGACATCGGCAACACGTACAAGTCGACGGGCAAGAAAATCTCTCTCACCAACACAGGGCAGGACTGACAGAAGTGGCCTAACACTGTAGTCTTCCTTAAAGGCGTCGATACGATCAACCCCTCGCCGACAGACTCTGTCGGCCATCTAGTCGAACGACAGAATCCCTCAGACATGAATGAATGTGAAGCATCAGAATCAAATAATACTCGGACAATGCATGCAGAAACTGGAAGTATACCCTTGACGACTCCTCCGGAGGACTCGGGTCCTGCTGAGCCACGTAAAACCTAACCTGAGTTGGCTGGGGAGGTGTCTGTCTCCTCTGAGGTCTCTAGTGTTGCTGCTGCCTCTACGGCGGCCTATACTGCTGTCTCTGCTGCTGATGGGGCCTCGGCGGCTGAGGTGGCTACGGTCGCTGTTGATGGGTTCGCTGCTGTGCTGGAGGCTGCTGTGGCCCTCTCGGCTGCTGCAGTGAGGGCGAGGGCACTCATACACGTGGTGCCCTGTCCCACCACATCCAAAAAAAGTCCCTGTATATGGCTACTGAGGTGGCGCTGGAAGTGCTGTTGGTGCTCTAGCAGATGGGTGGCTTCTGTACCTCTGTGGCTTTCGATGCTGCTGGGAACTACTGGAGGAGGCCTGCCTCTTCCAGTTTCTCATCCGATCATGATCGGTCTGTGTGCCGGCCTACTTAGTCTCATAAATATGAGCCCTCCGGCCTACAAGGTCGGGAGCTCATGCCCAATAACACGGCCTTGAAAACCGTAACGTAAGCCGTTCGCAAAACAGCGGGCCTTTCGCCCTTCATCATCAACCAAATACGGTGCAAACTTAATAGCACAACAAAATGATCCGCGTACTGCGCCACAGACATGTCCCCCTGCACCAGAGTTTCGAACTCTAACGCTCTTTGACGACGAATGTGCTCGGGAAAGTACTTCTGCTTGAATTTATCAATAAAATCCTCCCATGTCCAGACAAAATCAGGCCCTGCAACATGGGTAACGGAGGTCCGCCAGTGCTCGGCCTCACCCTGGAGAAGAAATACTACCAACCGGACTCGCTGTTGGGTCGTACATGCTATAGTATCAAAAATCTTCTCCACATAGGAGTGTCACCTCTCGGATGCTGTCGGATCTGGCTCGCCCTGGAAACACGGAGGATCGAGCTGTTTAACTCTCGAAGAAGGGCGCTCGTGCACTCCTACTCTGCCTGGGCTGGTGTAACGTCTCGGAAAAATCCGTACAAAGACTCGAGTACCACCTCAGGCAGAAATCACTCATGACTAAATCATTTAGAAATTAGACGAAATTAACTAAGTGCTAAACTAGATTAGCTGTGAAATTAGCTTGGACAACTTTAAATACGAACTGCAAGACCCAAAACTTGTAGAATCATTAACGCTACATTACCCTAAAATCTAGGATCAATCTCTAAACTCGGTTGCTCTCGGTAGCACATTGAAACTCCGTATCAGACCTGGACCGCACGTTGAAAGTCCAAGTACTGCGAAACCATACGGTTAGGACCACCTTACTGGACTTGACAACCATCTCGAAAATCAATTCCAGATATTATCCAGAAACGCACAACTTAAACCCAGAGTGAAGTGTGTGAGAAACGCGAATACCTTTAGAAAATGAACTCAAATTTAAGTGATTTGGGTCATTCACTTACAGGCCAAATATAAGGTTTCAGACCGTCAGAATCTGACCCAAATACACCCTCGGATCAGGAAAAATTTCATACATAGGTCCATGTACTCGTGGCCCTGATCGAGTGCCGATGACCGTTGAACTGAAACTGGTCCACCATGGTCGATCCATAAATCTGATTGGACCAAAAACTTAACTTGACCTAGATCCAATGTCAAGGGACCTACTCTGGATCGTACGCAGAAAAGGGGCCTCCAGATGTGCTCCGTTGGAGCGAAACAACCACTATTTGGCTATAACCTAAGTATACCATGGCCCTAGGGCCATTCCCATCAGTTCTAGGCCTATATAAGGGCCTTAAACCCTCTCTCTTTCTCTCTCTCATTCCATACGAATTTGAAAAACCCTAAGAGAGAGAAGAGAGAAAAGAGAAGGGAAGAGAGAGTAAGTGAGAGAGAGAGAGAGAGAGTTGACGTTTGTTCCTGGGATTCAATCCCGCCACTCCATGTGCTTAACCACCATTCCTTTATCGTTATACGGGCGATTCCGATTCCGTTCTTAGGTAAGAAAACCTAACCCTAATATGTTTTAGGGCTTCAAATAGTGTAAGTGATGAAATAGTTAACCTGTTTCATGCTATAGGTAGCCGTTGTGCCGTATACGAAGACTTAACATACAAACTGAGTTCGATACTTGTTTATCAGCGAAAGGCGCGGACTATAAATGTTTTGGTTATGGTTTTCAAGGCTTTCAATGTCAGTTAATGATTTATGTCTGACTTGAATGCTACCCCATGTGCTTAGTTATGATGTTTTCCGTATGATATATATATATATATATATATATATATATATATATATATATATTATATATATATATATATATATATATATATATATCTGTGTATGTACTATGTCGGAATAATGCATTCTATGTGTTTGTCAAAATGTTTGATTGAATATGGAATTATGATTTGTACTTGACATAATTGATGCTTGACTATACATGATTGTTGTGCATGTGGCAACTCCCATGTCAAAGGATTTGCTATCATATGTGATTTAACTAACTTATTACATGTATGTAATATGTGTAGTCCAAGTCTTTGGTAAAATGCCTGAATGAGAAAATGCTTTATGTGATGTAATTAATGAGGGTGTTGAGATAGGATTCTCAACTTCCTCATTTATAGTTACAGTTTCCTTTATGTAATCTATTTTGCTACTACGTGATTTATGTGTGAAATGCCTATGCAGGATAACATGTGTAACATGTGTTGTGTCAAAATGCTTAAATGAAATCGATACTGAAATTGGTTGTCACATGCTGTTTTACTGTGATTGGGGCTACGATGTAGTCCAGGCAATCGGTAATGGTTTACGATCGATGGCCGAACTGTTTAGCCACGAAGGATATGTTCGAGGATTCTGAGTCATACGCTGATTATCGACAGTTGTTAGGCCACAAGGGGTGCATATGTGCTCCATGTCGACTAATTCGACTTACGCTCGTACTAGTTGAGCTTGTAAAGTAACCCGATTGACTCAATGTATGTTCACCCTGTATGGACGCTACTGCTTGAATCTAAGGTACCAAACTCCCCAGTGAAAACCCCGTTTAACCTTGGTACCTCGATCCGCTAAGACTCATGAGCCGGGCATGGTGGTATGGGACACCGTGGTTGAGCTGTCGGCCTACGCTGGGGCGACGAGCCTCCCCGTAGTACCAGTGAGCAATCCAAACTCGTGAGCTGAAGACGGTGGTATGGGACACTGTATTTGAGCTTTCGGCCTATGATCAGGTGACGAGCCCGTAGTGACCACGAGTATACACTAAGACTACGTTAAGGCGACGAGCCTTTCCGTAGTAACCTCAAGTATAAATTAGGCCTGCGCTGATGGTGACGAGCCTCTCCTTAGCGACCTAGAACTTGCCTGTCGTATGTGATTAACTAGGATCGACGACCCTAGATGGATCATTGTTTGGGAAATGATATAAGGGAGGTACCTTAGCTTTCCAATCATGCTATATGAATATGCCTAATTAAGGGCTTGGCTAATCACGCACATGCACCGCATTGCATGTGCCTTTGGCGTTGGAGTTGAGCACAACGGGAGTGTTGCATGCCATGATCGTGAGATGTTGTCGCAAGAGGGAGTGCAGGCGAGGGCATGCATCATTATATCATATCATCCTTGCATTAATCGGAGTACTTAGGAATGTTTGTTGTATTGCTTTATCATTACTGCTTGACTAAATTGATAACATGTTAACCTTTGCTTTATAGTTCCACTGAGTTGATCACTCACTCCCATGTTCTAGGACGGTGGTTTAAACACCAACCAGACCCTGTTGTAGTTGCAGGTGATGGCGATGCTTACGAAGCAGATCCTGACTATTACGATGATGAGGAGTTCTCTTATTTGCAACTCTCGGGTGGGTCTATGTAAACCGGGAGTTATGTTATCGGGGCTATAGGGATATGGATTTGAAGACATTACATTTTACCATTTTGTATATTTTGGAACCAAGCATGTTAACGCCCTGAAAATCGGGGGTCGAGCATAAACTCAACTCCCGAGTTCCAGAACATCACTTATGCAACAAAATGAATGATGATTGAATGTTGATTGTATTCGTGCATTGAACATGAGTGAGATTAAGCCAAAACAACATATCATACTCCAAAGACAGTTAAATTTGCAAGCGGAAGACTGTGATAGATAGATAAAATATATAAACTATGATGAGTCTCCAGAGTGTGATAACATTACCGGGTTAAATAATTACAAGTACAGTTCTAAAATATACCAAATGTGAGGAAGTGTAATGTCTCCTATCCCAAGTACCATAGCCCCGTCAACACAATATCAGGTCTTCATTGACCTGCCAGAGAGATACAGATAGGAGAACTCTTCCTATCACCATAGAAGTAGTCCGGCTCTGCTTCACAAGCATCGACATCACCTGAAACTCAACAAATCTGGTTGGTGTGTACAACACCGTCCCGTAACGTGGGAGTGAGTGATCAACTCAGTGGAACAATAAAGCATAGGTTAACATGTTATCAATTCAGTCAAGCAATAATGATAAAGCAGTACAATCAAACAATTCTAACTACTCTTATTAATGCAAGTATGAATGACATGATGTATGCCCTTGCCAAACCACCCTCATGCGACATCATCTTACGTTCGCGAATGCATAACTCCCTCAGTGTCCACATCTACAAGGCACATGCGGTGCAATGATGCGCGTGATTGCCGAGTTGTTATTAGTCCGTTTCAAACAGCAATATTGGGAAACTAAGGTACCTCCCTTGTATCATTCCCAAACATGATCCATTCTAGGGTCGTCAGTCCTAGTTAATATCAGACGACGATGTGTTTTCTAGGTCACTACAAAGGCTGCCAGGGCTGTTACGCACAAAGGTTGCACCGCTCCCCCATCACCTCTTTAACGATTCATCACTATACAGAAACAGGCCTAGTTCATACTCTATACACCGCGGCAAAACTCTAAGGCTCACCGCGATTCCAGAGTATGCTCGAGGTCACTACAAAGGGCTGCCAGGGCTGTTGCTCGCATTCGTTGCACCGCTCCCCCATCACCTTATCAATGTAGGCCGACAGCACGAATATAGTGTCCCATACCACCATAATCGGCTCACGAGTTTGGTTGCTCACTGGTCACTACAGGGAGGCATGTGGCCCCAGCGTAGGCCGACAGCTCGACCACGGTGTCCCATACCACCATGTCTGGCTCATGAGTCTTAGCGGATCGAGGTACTATGGTTAAAAGGGATTCCACTGGTAAGTTTGGTACCCTAGGTTCAAGCAGTAGCGTCCAAACATGGTGAACATATATAAGACAGATCGGGTTACTTGACGAGCTCGGCTAGCTCGAGCGCACAACAAGTTGAACGACATGAAGTGCATAAGCACTTCGCGTGGCCAACGACTATCGTCAACCGAAGTACGACTCGGGTTCGTCGAACACATCTCACGTGGCAAATGAATCACAGCCACGAATGCAATTCTGGTACCGATTGTCTGGACTATAATCATAGCCCCAAACACAATCAAGTGCAGATAGATAAAACAGTAGTAGATCAAGATTCAACTCATACAATCAAGGTCTGGTATTATCCGTTTAGGGCTGCCAAGGCTGTTGCACGCACTCGTTGCTCCACTCCCCCATCACCCATGACGGATCATACAACGTAAATATAAATTTAAACATATGCATTACATAGTAAAAATCATAAAGCAGTTGAGCATGTTATGAATCACAACACAAGCATGAGTTTGTACATGTTCAATTCCTAATCACACAACTATCAAAGGAGATCATACACATAGTTAAAAGAGGTTGAGAATCATGTCTCAACACCCTTATACATTACAATTTGCTAACTACTACTCATTCAGACATTTCAAGAAACACTTAAACAAACATACATCAACATACATGACATATGTCGATCACATAGGCATTAGGCCAAATCCTTTCACTAGGGAGTTACCCCAATCATAACACGCGTACACCCACGACGGATAGTCATGGCAAGCAGGAATCTAAGTTCCATATTCATTCAGTCATTTCCACAAACACTTGGGCCACACATTTTAGCATATATAGTGTATATTGGCCGTGGCGTGATTTAAGGCAAATCCTTTTATCAAAGGGGTATCGCCAATACAACAATCATGAATCCATGACAATTAGTCATGGCGAGCACGAATGAGAATTCAATACTCATTCAGTCATTTTCACAAACACTTAGAAGACACTATTACAACATACATGGTGCATGTTAGCAAAACATGTATTAGGGCTATCCTTTAGCCAAGCGAGTATTTTATCCATGTATAATATACTACTACAGCAAATAATCATGATAAATACATCTCCAAAATTTATACGTATACAGTATTTTCTAGAATACGCAATTTCAACATACATAGTGTATATAAGTAAAACATGTATTTAGGCGAATCTTTTTGCCAAATAAGTATTTTATCCGTATATCGTATATCCATACAACAAATAAACATGTCAAACACATTTCCAAAAAATATACGTATACCGTACTTTCTACAAATACCTAGAGTATGTAGAATTCCATATTTTTCATCTTTAATCGAAACGGAAAACAGACAACACTTTGTACATGTGCAATTGCATGCAGATCATGAATCTATCATTATCTAACATTGAAAGCGTTGAAAACCATAACCTATACACCTAAAGTCCGCACCTTTTGTCGTAGAATCGCAACGGAATCGATAGGTTTGTCTAGCTTCCTTATACGGCAACTAGGCATCCTAGAGAAGGAAATAGGTTAGCTATTTCATAACCTACAACTATCAAATCCCCCAAACAGGTTAGGGTTAGGGTTTATTACCTAGAAATGACACCGGAATCGCTGGGAAAGCGACAAGAATGAGGTGGTTAAGCACCGATAGCAGCAGGGTAGAGCGGCGGGGAGATCTTCCCACAACTCCCACACTTTCTCCTTCTTTTCCCTCTCTCAAATCTCAAATTCGTATGGCTGCCATAAGAGAGGGTTTAAGGTCCTTATATAGTCTTAAAACTCACCGAAATAGACTCCTGTTCAAGGGGTACGACTATTATAGGTATTTCGGCACTTTTCCAGCTCAAAAGAGGGTTTCTGGTGGCCCTCCTTGAGCCAAACGTCAGACTTAAGCTCTCAACACATGGATCTACGTGGGATTACGCTTTCGACTCGATCGGATTCCCAGATCGCACGTGGCGGACCATTTTCAGTTCAACGGTTGGTGGGCCATGATTTGAAATTCCAAGTACATGTAAATGTTCCTGAAATTTTTCCTGATCCGAGGGTGTAATTTGGTCTGATTCTGACGGTCTGGTTGCTTAATACTGATTCGCAAGCAAATCGTGCCAGTTCACTATTCCAGATATTTATTTTGTAAAGGAAAGAGTGATTTTCACACTCCCTCGCTCCGGACTCAAGCGAATGGCCGTGGGACATCGACTGGACCTGATTTCCGAGGTGGTTGTCAAGCCCAGCGAGGCGGTCCTAGTTCCTTAACTTCGTGTTAATCGAACTTCCGACGTGCGGTCTAGATCCGATACAGAGTTTCGAGATGCTCCCGAGAGCAGCCGGGTAATGAGATTGATCCTAGATTTTAGGATAACCTAGCATCAATGATTCTACAAGTTTTGGGTCTTGCAGATCATATTTAAAGTGATTGGTGCTAATTTCACAGGCACTCTAGTTTAACACTAGCTAAATCTCGCCTAATTCTAAAGGATTTAGTCCTGTAAGATTTCTGTCTGAGATGGTACTTAGGCCTTTGTAGTTTGTATATAAGTGATCCAAGTTTTACTACTTAGCTAGTTTAAGTTAGTGTCTAGGGCGAAAGTGCTTTGAAAAATTGAAAGCACAAGGTAGTGAAGGGTGGGATTTGTGAAGAAAATGGTTTGAAAAGGGATTTGAGGCTTTAATTGAGCGTTTGGGAAGTTAAACCTGTGTTAGGATTGACCCATCGCCTAAGGACGTCTAATTCTAGGTTGGCAAAAATCCGGGATGTTACAGCATGTAATTGTGTAACTTGGTAACGATCATACTCAGGAGACATACAATCACTTATATGCTTTACATACTTATCACAGTCCTCCGCTTGCGTAAATTAACTGTCTTTGGAGTATGATATGCTGTTTTGGTATAATCTCACTCATGTTTAATGCACTAATACGGACAACATTTAATCATCATTATCTATGTTGCATAAGTGATGTGTTGGAAGTCGGGAGTTGAGCTTATGCTCGACCCCCGATTTTTAAGGCGTTACAGCTGGCGAAACAACTGGGTGCATGCCCTGTCCATAAAGTGCAGCCGTCACAGCCTGCAACATCTGCTGTAACTGGGAGGCACTCACAGGTACGGTCGAATCCGCACCAGTCTCAGGTGGAGGATTGACATCCTCAGGCTGGGGAGCATGGATCTCTGGGGGTGGAGCGGGAGTCGTAAGTGGTAAAGCGGGAGTCTTAGGTGGTGAAGCAGGAGTCGCTCAGGTCACTCTTTTGGGCGGCATGTCCTACAGAAAAGAACAAATGTGCCTATCAATCCTTGAAAACTCTCGAAGGCACGTTAGGGGACTAAATCGAAAGGTTATGTACTCGGAACCTAATTGACCTAAACTCATACAAGATATGTGATGTTGTCCTGAGTTGTTCCCAAGCTACGCTCTGATACCAACTTCTGTCACACCCCAAACTTAGAAACCGGGCTCATAAAATTTTCGATTGCCGAATCCGCCACCGACAGCTTTCGTAGAACCCCATTCCTGACTCCCGGCACCCATTTACCAGGTTCCAATCCTGGGATCCTACAAGGAGAATTTTTAACATCAATTTGATTTGTAATGAACATAACTATAAGCATAACCCACAAACAACAACCACCAACATCATCACAAATCCACTATAATAAAAAACCTTTGAGATACAATAGGTAAAGTGCGTAAAAGGAAATACAATATCAAAAAAATAAAACAGCTCCGGAAGTCCGCTGCACGCTCCGATCTCAACGCTGCTGCGGCATCCTAGCGTCTCCTGCATGCATCAATCGTGCATAAACTTATAGAAAGCTTAGAGGGTGGTGTAAGTGTGTGCGTGTATGTGAACGTGCTCAGAATGCAATGTCAGAGTAATGCAAAATCATGTTGGTGAGAACATGAATACAATCGACCGTACTAAGGCTATGCTGTGCAAAACATGAATGCTATCGGACATATCAAGGCCATGCGATACGACATGCAACTCATGCATTCCAATCATCATCCTCATATCAATGCAACTCCTCACTAGAGCATCAAATATCAATACGGTTCTCACTCTGGATAATCATCGGAGTTTAGTACACTCTAAATGACACTGCCCCTTTCCTAGACGCTCAGTCCAAGTGAGCGTAAGAGACCTCACTATCCACCCGACCAATAGTCCGCCAATACCTATCCAACACGTCGATAGCAGACCCATTCACGAGCTGGTCATACTCAGCCTAGTAATGCCCCCTACCCTCGGGCAAGTAAGGCCACGTCCCTTTCCAACAGACCACGACACAATGAGAGACGCAGCCTCCTGGTATTCGGCCCTCATGCGCTCATATATCCACTCGGTCTCGACATTGAAGTTATCCTCTGGTACCATCGGTTTTAGAGATTTTCACCCAGGGACATTTATGGTGCCCCGATACTAGAAACAGTATTTTCGGTATCCAATTCGGCCATTCACAATGTGTCTGTGGAGGCTACGACCCTGATGTTGCTAGGGCATACAATAATCACAATCACACAAATGCGAGGTGCATGAATCACACAGCCCAATCATGCATCAATCCTACGCATATCGTGCGTTCATGTGGGATAACTCTGCCTATCAGGGAGTCCCATAAATCACCTGCGCTATGACATATGCAATGGCCAATCACACCACATAACAAACATACAGATGATGCGTATGGACATGTATCATGATGCTATGCTGTCACAAACCCATAATCGGCAACAGTAGTCGGTATCTGCAATCGGCATCGATAATCAACATCGACGCAAGGTGGGGTCCATAGATGGACGACCGATGATGGATCAATTAAAATCAATGGGGGGCCAAGCGTTTGGGTTAACCCACGAGAGAATGATGAGGAAAGGCCTAACAAGGCTTAAGGGCAGGTCACAATGTGCACGTTCAACCATCATTACCCATCAATGTGGACCTTTAACCAACATTGCTCCCAAAGAGTGGCCCACATAGGGCCAAACATACAGTGGGCCCACGGCCTCGCACCAGGGCTTAGTATATATCATCACGAGCCTTAATTGCATCAAATGGGCCAAATCAAATGGGCCGATCAAATGGGCCAAAACAAAAGGGCCGATTCAAATGGGCCGAATCAAATTGGCCGATCAAATGGGCCGAATCAAATGGGCCAAATCAATTGGGCCGATCAAAGGGGCCGTTTCCAATACACCATTCATCCATTGTTAGAGATCGTTATAGAGTATTATATAAAAATGAATCATATCCTAAGATCATCTGGACCATACCACAAACTACAGTGGTGATAAGAATTTCCACTGTTAAAATTTAGAGGGGGGTCTACCATAGCGGTTATTTTCCATCCAGTCTATGCATAAGGTCACAAAGACCTGTACGGGGAGGAAAAATAAATATTATATTGATTCAAAATTTCTATAACCCAAAGGGGTCTCAATGGTAGACGCACAACGCCACTGTTTTTTGTAGTGTGGTCCACATGATATTAGATCTGTCTTATTTTTAATCTCAAGCGTTAAGACCAATTGCCAAATGGAGGGACGGTTTAGATGGAGCACATCCATCACGGTGTAGGTCCCACTGAAATTGCTGACTGACTATAAACACAACAACACATTGTTGAAGGGGCTAATCCGTCCATCAGATGAATGGTGTGAACAAAAATACTTACATCATGCCATGGGTCCCACCGTCCAGCCATGTGGACGGTGTGAATAAGACCCATGCATCACTGTGGTCCCCACGTCCAGACCGCTGGACGGTCTGGATCGATGGTAGGATGGGATGGATACATAATACATATGTCAAGGTGGGTCCCACGTAGATGGGCTACCCCACCAAAACAGTATACTATAATATATAATATTATATATTATATAGTTAAATATAATATATATATATATATATATATATGTGTGTGTGTGTGTGTGTGAGAGAGGAAGTGGCCGCCCATCGTCCAGATCCATCTGGACGGTGCAGTTCACCTATGTTAAAGGCGGGTCCCATGTGGGAGGGTGGTCCACCATGTCATTTATTAATATAAAATATTATATTATAATAATATATCATAATATATATCTATATTCGTGTGTGTGGAAGAGTGGGATCCTCAGCGCTGTCAGCCAGGTGGTAGGCTAGGCCCCACATGTATGGACGGTTGGATGAAAAATATCCATCATGGTGGGGCCGCTGATGGCACCATACATATGGACGGCGCAGATGAAGCATGTCCAGTGATGGTGGGTCCCACCAGATAGATGGACGGCGTGGATCCATCCACATATACATCCAGTAACGGACGACCCCCTTTTCAACGATACAAAGGTGGTTTCCCTCGTGCGGCCCACCACCTATATATATATATATATATATATATATATATATATATATATATATTTCTCCTCTCTCTTTTTTTTGAAAGACTACTGTGCTTTATAATCCAGCACGTCCCATGTATAGTTGTACTACATTCATCACCGTGGGGTCCACGTGCATGTGGCCCATCAGCCACATACACCAAGGTGGCCCCAAATACACGTGGCCAGCTGATGGACGGTGTGGATTTAATCCATTCATCCCGGTGGGGTCCATACATCCTAAAGTGAACGATATGAATATAATACATACACCATATGTGGGCCACTCACATTATCATCACCACCTAGAAGAAGAGAGAGAGAGAGAGAGAGAGAGAGAGAGAGAGAGAGAGAGGGGACCCCGCCACTATGGGCCCCTCTCTACATTGCATACATCAATGTGGATCCCACAACAAGTGGGCCCTAAAATTGAAATCGATGGTGGATCACCCACCTATTGCACTCCTCCTTGATCCTTTGGACTTCTATGCTCCTTGCCTTTAATTTTGATGGAGGTAGATGATGAATGAATGGTTGAGATGGGAGATGAGAGGGTGGGCCACACTTGGCTTTGGGAGAGAGAGAGCTTGGACGTTGGAATTTTTGTTGCTTGGGAGATTGTTTGAGAAATGAGGGAGAGAGAGAAGTGATGGGATGATAAGAGATGGGGTGATGGGTGATGAGTTGAGTGATAAAGTTGTATGAAAGGGATGGGTGGAGAGAGAGAGAGAGAGTTGACTTTGGGAAGGGGAAAGGGATGGCTTGTTTGTACTTGTGATATGGTGTGTACTTGACCTACACTTGACATTAATTGATTTATTGATTGATTGATGGGATAGGTTGTAGAGATTCTCTCGGAATTCGCAGCACGGCATTTTCCTCGAAATGAACGTGGGCCCATATCTTCTGGCCCGGGTATCGGATCGGTGCGCAAGTCGTGGCGTTAGAACCACGGCGAAAGCGCGGTCGATAAGGTACAAGTTTTGAGTCAAGCCGACTTTGATATTTTATGGTATTAAAAAATAAAATAAAATGAGGTATATCTCACTCTTAAGTGAACCATGTTACAGAAAACAATGTTGATTGAACGTCGACCATTAAAAACTTTTTGAGCCATAAAAGTTTTGAATCAAGCTGAGTTTTGTTTTTTCCCATCATCTAGGATCGTATGACCTAATCAACAGATTAGATGTCAAATAAACAGTACAGTGGGCCTTAGGAGGATTTTAATGTAGATATCCAATCACTCTTATTTCCTGTGGTGTGGTCCACCCGAGATATATATATATATATATATATATATATATATATATATCTATATATATATATATATATATATATATATATATATACATAAAATTGGATGAATGGCATGATGAAACACCTACATCATGGTGGGTCCCACAGAGCACCAACCATCAGCCACCGAGCTGTGGGAGGGGAGTATATCCAATCCGTTTCCAACTTCTTCGCGGGCCTATCGTGATGTATGTGTTTTGGGACGTGGGATCCACTGTGGACTTATGTGTCTTATCCACGCGTCCATCCGTGTTCTCCCATTCATTTTGTAAGGCATGGCCTAGGGGTCATTTGGCACAGTTGGGTGGGATGGGATTGATGGGATTGAGATCCCTAATTGTTTGGCATTGTAAAGTAGATGGGTTTTCAAATCCCCTCTAAGAGTAGGTTTTGAACCACTGGAAGAACTTGGATTACATCTGGATTCATTTCAAGAGTTGGATGTGTAACATGTGTGTCACTATACTATTAATCTATTAGACACATGGCTCATTAATTATACCCTAAAATAATTAGATTATCAATTGCATCACTATAATTACTTTAATATGATGATCAGCGTCGTCCAAAACATTGTCCATGTAAATCAACTGTTAAAAATCATTGGTTTTGTGATATTGTGTTTGCGGCCCTATCTGATACTTGGTAATTCATCATTTTCAAGACAAAGTACATGTTTCAGCAGGCTTATTACAACCATTATGTCAAAGATAACACATGTTCACTATTTAGATATATTAACCTACGGAATGTCAAATACAGGTCGTGGGTTACCGGAATTCGACCGGGAGGACCGCGGAAGCCTACGGAATGTTACGGTCTAGGATACGGGTCTTACATATCCCATGTGTGCCATGTTGGCATATGTGGGACACCAACATTTGACAGTTGCAGATGCACATCTATAGGTAGCATTTTCCCAAGCAATTCTAACATGAGAAAACATAAAATCTCAAAGTGATGTTGTGGTTCTGTTGGTCATTAGGTGACACTGGTTATGTAGCCAACCTCATGAAAAGAGAGCATATATAGCTTTTGTTTAGTTATTATTGCAAAGATATATCACACTCATCTCTCACAAGAGAGTAGACAAGGGAGTACCAACTAGATCCCTTATAGTGTTTGGGCTTGAAATTTAGGGTAGGGATTCTCCGATATCAGTCATAAATGGCCATAGGCTAGGTTTGGGTGTCAATGCTGTTGAACCTTAGACTGGTCCGGCATGCTTAATAATCAAGTCTAATTTCAGGCTCATGCAGTCTTTGGGACCAACCCACATAAAGAGTGCAGCGGTACAGTTGAGGAAACTGCTCTGTTCTTATCTGCCCACACATTGTCAACTACTCTGTTCTTCTTGGGGCAATTATATCATGGGGTTTTCTTTGGCTATGTTATAAATATATTGATTTTAATATATATTTTAATAATATATTATAATAATGTATTTGAAAAAAAGATGTTTGAAAAAACACGTTTTTCAAGATTTGGGAATAGTCCCACATGGGAAAGAGAAGAAAGAAATCTGGTTTAAATGAAAACAGTGGAGTATTATAATATTTACCTTCGTAGTCTGTGGACTATGGACCTTGCGTGTTCCAGTGCGAAGCACTGGAACACCCGCGCGCGGTTCTCGCGCTCGGGCACGGGCACGGGCACGGGCTTGGTCTCGGTCTCGGACTCGGACTCGGACTCGGACTCGGTCTCGGTCTCGGGCTCGGTCTCGGTCTCGGTTTCGGTCTCGGGCTCGGGCTCGGGCTCGGTGTGAGGGCGTAGGCTTGTGAGGCAGTGTGGCTGTAGAGGCGCTAGTGGCGCACTTTGCACTTGCAAATGGTTGGCTAGACGTAAATCTAGAGGACTGAATGAGAGTCCCTCTGATTATATAGAGGCTGGAAATATAGCTGTTGCACAAATGTGTAACAACTATGGAGTTAATTACAAGAAACTGTTGCTAACAGTCATAAAACGGCTAGCCCAACAGCTATAAATGGCTAGTCAGCTCTCTCACAACAGCCATATAACGGCTAGTTTCCAACAACCATGTAACGGCTAGTTTCCAACAGCCATATAACGGCTAGTTTTCTCCAACAGCTAGAAAACGGTCATGGAATTTAATTCCCTGGACCATAACCCCCAGCCATCATAGCCTATAAAAGGAGGGTCTGGATGGATTTTCAAACCATCTCAACTCACTCCAGCAAACCCATACGAACATAGACAGCCAGCCCCTCTCCACTCATATAATATTATAGTATTTCCAGCAACAAAGCAAGGCTTGAACCTTAGCTTGAAGAATAGACCAGAGGTGTGGTCTAGGACTGTTCAACTGAACCAGTGGCTGACAATGGACTGACCAGTGCAGTGGTCAAAATCATTTTTCTCTTTCTTTTTCTTTCTTTTGGATTTTTCTCTTATATTGTAATAATGCCAGAAAGTGTGTAAAAGAGTTCCATTTGGTGGGCCTTCGTGTTTGCTGAACGCAGACCCACACCAGGCTTGTCGTATCCTACAAGCAATTTGCCTGTAACCTATCAGCATACTCAATCTACTTGAGTAGGGCAAATAACGCTTTAAGGACAGCGTTTCAGACGTGCTTCAGCCTGTCCTTAGTTCTGATCGTAGTGATTTTTGGTTTCCATATTATACAGATATTACATTAATCTGTATAAAATTCTCAACAATCTTAAAGCGTTATTTTTGTAATGGAAGCCGACAGTGTTTCATCCATCAAGCTGATGAATCAGGACTTGATACGTCTTGATCGGTTCGATGGAACCAATTTTACGAGATGGCAAGACAAGCTAAAATTTCTCCTAACGGCGCTAAGGATCTACTACATACTAGATCCAAATTTGCAAGCGCTACCTGAAGCAACCGACGACGACACACCTGAACAGGTGGCCGCCCGCACCAAACGAGCCGAAGACGAACTCTTGTGTCGAGGACACATTCTGAACGCTCTCTCCGACCGACCTGTACGATCTGTACGAACAGACGTCATCAGCAAAGGAGATCTGGACTGCTCTGGAGTTCAAATACAAAGCTGAAGAAGAAGGTACCAACAAGTTTCTCATCGCCAGGTATTTTGACTTCAACATGGTAGATAACAAACCGCTGCTACCCCAAATCCAAGAATTGCAGCTAATAGTAAACAAAATCAAAGCGATAAAGATAGATCTTCCTGAATCATTTCAAGTCGGGGCTATAATTGCCAAATTGCCGCCGATGTGGAAAGACTATAGAAAGAAGTTGCTGCATAAAACTGAGGACTACACACTGGAACAAATCCAGAAACACCTCAGAATTGAGGAAGAATCCCGTAACCGCGACAGAAAGAATGATAACGGGAATGCCTCGTCCAAGGTTCATGCAGTAGAGAACTCTAATAACAAACATCCCGAGAAGGACAATTCCCTGAAACCCAATAAAGGAAATTCAAGAAAAACACCCAAAAGAAGAACGGAAAGTTCAAAGGCCCATGCTATGTCTGTGGAAAACCGGGCACTATGCTCGAGTATGCCGATATCGCAAGTCTAAACAAGAGGCAAGTGCAGTAGAAGAAGGCGATATAGTGGCTATGATCACTGAGGTGAATACCATCCAAGGCAAAGTTCCAGGTTGGTGGTATGATACTGCCGCTACAATACATGTGTGCTACGACAAATCAGCCTTCAAAACCTATGAGGAATTGACTGATGGTCAAGAAGTCCAAATGGGCAATGAAGTCCGATCAAAGGTCGTCGGTAAAGGAACTGTCGAACTGATATTCACATCTGGGAAGAAAGTAATTCTGACCAATGTACTGCACGTTCCAGACATGAGGCGAAACTTAGTTTCTGGGGACCTTCTGGGTAAACCAGGCATAAGGGTGGTGTACGAGTCAGGAAAACTGATCCTGTCCAAGAATGAGAATTTTGTCGGGAAGGGATATGCTTGTAACGGAATGGTTAAGTTTTCTCTGAATGAAAGTAGCACTTCTGCGTATATGGTTGAATCCTCTGGACTGTGGCATGATAGACTAGCCCATATAGGGTATAGTACCTTGAAGTTCATGGCTAAGAATTGTTTAATCTCATACACAGATAATGAAACCGAAAAATGTGAAGTGTGCATACGATCCAAAATGACGAAGAAACCTTTTCCAAGTGTTGAAAGATCGTCTCAAATATTGGATCTTGTGCACAGTGATATCTGTGAGTTAAACGACATTCTTACTCGTGGAGGTAAACGGTACTTCATAACCTTTATAGATGATTGCTCTAGATATGTGTATGTGTACCTATTAAAGAGCAAAGATGAAGTATTGAACATGTTTAAAGTATATAAAGCAGAAGTAGAGAATCAACTAAATAAGAAGATTAAAATTCTCCGTAGCGATAGAGGAGGAGAATACTTCTCCAATGAATTCGATAGCTTCTGTGAAGAACATGGACTGATACATCAATGTACTGCTCCATATACACCTCAACAAAACGGAATAGCTGAAAGGAAGAATAGAACATTAGTAGAAATGGTCAACTCAATGCTGATAAGAGCAAAGTTGCCACTAAATCTATGGGGTGAGGCACTGCTTGCAGCATGCCATATTATAAACAGAATTCCGTCTAAAAAATATAGAATATCTCCATATGAAACATGGAGAGGAAGAAAACCTAACCTAGGATATCTTAAAGTGTGGGGGTGTCTTGCATATTGTAGAACCCCTGACCCAAAAAGAACTAAGTTAGGACCAAGAGCTATTAAGTGTGCCTTCGTAGGGTATGCACAAAATAGTAAAGCTTATAGACTTCTAGACATGGAGTCTAATACAATAATAGAATCAAGAGACGTTGAGTTCTTTGAGAACTCACTATCCTTGGAGTCTAAGGATAATGACATCCAATCTCCTAATAGAGAACAAGATAGTACAGCCCCACAGATAGTAGAAGCTCCTATTGAACCTCATAGGAGTCAAAGAACAAGAATAGAGAAGAGTCTAGGAGATGACTACATAGACTCACAACGTATCATTTTCCATCTAGTAGAAGCAGATAGAGAAAATGTTATAAGACAAATACCTATAGTGATGAATATAGAAGATGATCCTAAATCATATAAAGAGGCTATATCTTCTAGAGACTCAGCTTTCTGGAAAGAAGCTATAAACGATGAAATGGAATCCATGCTATCAAATCAAACATGGGAATTAGTAAACTTACCTCCAGGTTCTAGACCCATAGGTTGCAAGTGGGTATTTAGGAAGAAATATCACACTGATGGGACTATCCAAACCTTTAAAGCTCGACTAATAGCTAAGGGTTTTAGACAAAAAGAAGGGATAAATTATTTTGACACATACTCACCTGTAGCTAGGATAACATCCATTAGGATATTATTTGCGCTAGCTTCTATACATCATCTTCACATCCATCAAATGGATGTAAAGACCGCATTCCTGAATGGTGATCTCAATGAGGAGGTATACATGGAACAACCTGAAGGTTTTGTTCTACCAGGAAATGAAAATAAAGTATGTAGATTAATCAAATCTTTGTATGGATTAAAATAAGCACCAAAACAGTGGCATGAGAAGTTTGATTCCAAAATACTATCTCATGGTTTCATTCATAATGTAGCTGACAAATGCATATACTCTAAAGTAGATGGTAGTTATATCGTTATTATTTGTCTGTATGTAGATGACATATTAATAATAAGTAACAAAATGGAAGGTGTGACTGAAACAAAGAGGTTTCTATCTTCCGTATTTAAAATGAAGGATCTTGGACAAGTTGATACCATTCTAGGTATCAAAGTTAAAAAACATTGTGGGGGTTATGCTTTGTGTCAATCTCATTATATTGAGAAGATACTAAACAAGTTTAACCATCTAAATATAAAGGAAGCAAAAACTCCATTTGATCCAAGTATCAAGCTAAAAGAAAATACTGGAAGAACAGTTGCACAATTAGAATATGCAAGTGCTATAGGAAGTCTAATGTATGCTATGCAAAGCACTAGACCAGATATCGTATATGCTGTGAGTAAACTTAGTAGGTTTACTAGTAACCCCAGTACTGAACACTGGAATGCAATCAGTAAAGTCCTTGGTTACTTAAAAGCAACCAAAGATTTAGGACTATTCTATTCAAAGTTTCCTGCCGTATTGGAAGGATATACCGATGCGAGCTGGATATCGAGTGCAGGGGACAACAAGTCTACTACAGGGTGGGTATTCACCCTAGGAGGTGCAGCTGTATCTTGGGGATCCAAGAAACAGACTTGCATAACGCATTCGACTATGGAGTCTGAATTTATAGCCCTGGCTGCAACAGGCAAAGAGGCTGAGTGACTAAGGGATCTTCTATTAGAAATCCCTTTCTGTGTAAAGCCTATATCGGCTGTGTCACTACATTGTGATAGTGAAGCTACATTAGCTAGAGCCTATAGCGGCACGTATAATGGTAAATCTAGACATATTAGTCTTCGACATGATTATGTCAGACAATTGATTCAAGATGGAATCATTGCTATTTCCTATGTGAAATCAAGCAACAACCTGGCGGATCCTTTCACTAAACCTCTACCGAGAGAGGTAGTAAAGGCTACATCTAGAGGGATGGGGTTGAAACTCTTCAACCAAAGTTCCACCAGTGATGGTAACCCAACCTGAAGTTAGAAAATCTCTAAATTTGGGTTTAATGGGTAAAAACAAGTCACTGATATGTGGAAAGTTTTTCAGTACTAAATTATAAAACCTCATCCATAATAGATAAGTGTTGAGCATTACGTAAGAGGGTTGAGTCTGAGAACTCTTAATGAAATCCAGTCTATAGGACAAGTGTCTTAGAGTAACGGAGACACTGGAAGGATTTCACCTATATGAACGTAGAGATGGTGCCGTCTCTCATGAGAGTTAGGAGTTTTCTCTCGGGATCGTTCACGAATTAGGATAAGCACATGGCTATTAAATGTGCTGAGCAAGATTGTGGGAACTCTAATAAACACATAGCGAATATGTGTGTGGTTTCTCCAACTCTGTTATCTAGGAATAACTGGTTCAAAGCTGCGGCTACCAGTAATTTCGATAGAGTTTTGAGATACTTACACTAAGGAAAGATTAAAATTGAAAGATATCTTTCTTTATGCATATAAGCTGATTATTCTGGCAATATTGTTTAAACTGAGAAAATATTTTTATAAAATCAAGTGGGGGATTGTTATAAATATATTGATTTTAATATATATTTTAATAATATATTATAATAATGTATTTGAAAAAAAGATGTTTGAAAAAACACGTTTTTCAAGATTTTGAGAATAGTCCCACATGGGAAAGAGAAGAGAAGGAAATCTGGTTTAAATGAAAACAGTGGAGTATTATAATATTTACCTTCGTAGTCTGTGGACTATGAACCTTACGTGTTCCAGTGCGAAGCACTGGAACACCCCGCGCGCGCGCTCGCGCTCGCGCTCGGGCTCGGGCACGGGCACGGGCACGGGCTCGGTCTCGATCTCGGTCTCGGTCTCGGTCTCGGTCTCGGGCTCGGGCTCGGTCTCGGTCTCGGGCTCGGGCTCGGGCTCGGGCTCGGGCTTGGGCTCGGGCTCGGGCTCGGGCTCGGTGCGAGGGCGTGGGCTTGTGAGGCTGTAGAGGCGCTAGTGGCGCACTTTGCACTTATCAGCATTGAGGCGCTAGTGTCGCAGAGGGTCGCTCCCTTCGCGAACCGGAGCGAGACGGGTGCGAGTCGCCGTACGACTAGTGGCTAATGCAGATGGTTGGCTAGACGTAAATCTAGAGGACTGAATGAGAGTCCCTCTGATTATATAGAGGCTGAAAATATAGTTGTTGCACAAATGTGTAACAGCTATGGAGTTAATTACAAGAAACTGTTGCTAACAGTCATAAAATGGCTAGCCCAACAGCTATAAAATGGCTAGTCAGCTCTCTCACAACAGCCATATAACGGCTAGTTTCTCCAACAGCTAGAAAACGGTCATGGAATTTAATTCCCTGGACCATAACCCCCAGCCATCATAGCCTATAAAAGGAGGGTCTGGATGGTTTTCCAAACCATCTCAACTCACTCCAGCAAACCCATACGAACATAGACAGCCAGCCCCTCTCCACTCATATAATATTATAGTATTTCCAGCAACAAAGCAAGGCTTGAACCTTAGCTTGAAGAATAGACCAGAGGTGTGGTCTAGGAATGTTCAACTGAACCAGTGGCTGACAAATTGGACTGACCAGTGCAGTGGTCAAAATCATTTTTCTCTTTCTTTTTCTTTCTTTTGGGATTTTTCTCTTATATTGTAATATTGCCAGAAAGTGTGTAAAAGAGTTCCATTTGGTGGGCCTTCGTGTTTGCTGAACGCAGACCCACACCAGGCTTGTCGTATCCTACAAGCAATTTGCCTGTAACCTATCAGCATACTCAATCTACTTGCGTAGGGGCAAATAACGCTTTAAGGACAGCGTTTCAGACGTGCTTCAGCCTATCCTTAGTTCTGATCATAGTGATTTTTGGTTTCCATATTATACAGATATTACATTAATCTGTATAAAATTCTCAACAGGCTATTCATCAGTAAACGTGCTGGTGATTGGAACTTGGATAACCTTGTTATAGCAATGAGTTCAAAGGTCTTTACGAATACAAGCAATAGTAAAATCACTTTTTTGGTAGTGAGTGTATAAATTCCACCAATGAAGTTTGCTAAAGAAAAACATATTAATGTATAAATTCATATTATTTTTTCCTTTCCTTTCCTTCTTTTTTTTTTTTTGTTTAATTTAAATTTTTATTTAAATTAAAAGATCTAGATGAACTCATTTTGGATATACTAGTCAATCTCTAGTTTTAAACCTCTGCTTTGTGGACAAACTGTAAGGTATTTTTTATTCCTCAATGTTGTATATCATCTATCACACTCTACCAGGGTATCGAACTGAATTGACTTAGGGTAAACTGCAGAAATGCATGAAGAGTAAAATTGTGACTATAATATTTATATATCAACCTCAAGCTTAGAAGTTCCTGCACCTTTTCTCTTTCATAAGGTCATCTACAAAACTGCTAAAGAGATTAATGTCCTTTTTTCTGTACTGATGCTTCACTGTTGCCTATCCATGCATGAGGTTGTTGATAATTATACATTTGGTCATACTTGAAGGTAAAGTCTGCTACTGAACTTGCTTCAAGAGGCCTTCCAGTGGATGAAGTTGAAGCAATGGCTATTGTAGGCCTTTTACAGTTTGTTGATATCTTGCAATCTAGCATGAAATCAGCACTCAAGGAAGACCTTTACTGGTGTGCTGCGACCCTTTCCTTTTTCAACAAATAGGTGATGAGTTCTCAAATAGAACAAACACCTGCACACACGTACCAATAATAAAACAATACATGCATAAAGAATGCAATTTAAGCAAGACAATAAATAACTAGCACTGCCACTGTATAACAAAAATGAACAATCAATCCACAGAAAATATTTGCCAATTATCCAACCAATATAACTGAAAAAGCCATGATATAGGGCATGACACTCTCTACCTGAGTTTTTCTCATAGGCAAATAAATAGCTTTGCAAATAATCCACTATCTCAGGAGTTGCTTCCACTATTCCACATGAAAATCTTCCATTGAAACTCTCAAGATCTTTTTTGATAGAATGCTGAATTTTTTATTGAAAGAAGGAAAGCTATCCATTAAGATAATTGACAACTATTGCCAATTAGAAGAAACTCCCTTACAACACTGTCTATAGAGCTAGGGAGTAGGCGATTTGATGAAACTGAGAAAAATAAATTCTTCTGATTGAAATAATTGACATGTTTGGATGTGCATTTAGCTTGATGGATGTTTGAAATGTTTGTTTCTGATTTATTGATTATCGCATGATGAGCCTTAGTGATTGAGACTGCTCTTGGGTAGGCCTACAGTGTATGATCATTGCTTGGAAAAGGTCCACGATTGCATAATCATATCCATCTGATTTGTTGTCTCGTGTGTCTTTAAGAAGTTCCTCAGATGCCGCACCATGTAAATCAAACACACAATCCCACATCTGAAGTGGCTCATGATTTAGAATTTTTATTTTCGTTTATGCCACGTGTATAGTTTTTTCAGGAATATGAACTGTCACATTTTGCCAGAGTATTGATATCGTTCGGGTCTGATGAGGGCTCTTTTTCATTCAAGAAAAGACGACAGAGGAATCTGCCGAGTTGGTCAGCGGATCCGGTTCAGACTTCTTTTGTGAATTGCTTACTTCCTATCTCTGATTCTACGCTTGAGAACCGTTCAAGTGCCTGTATCTGGTTTGGTCCCAACCGGCGGTCCAACGGTCCAGTCAAATTCCGGTTTTAGAACGTTGGTTTATTACTATGACGAGAGATGACCATGAGTTATAGTGCTCCTAGTTGCATTGGGACACTTAGACAGTCCAATCCATTGATCTAGACCGTTCGTTAGGTTCAGCGTACATGTCATTGACTACCATGCAAACGTTACATTGATGATCGATCTGATAAATGGGAGGCACAGAAGCTGATGTGGGGAACCACATTCTATCCACCCGAGAAGGTGTGTGTAGGGAAATGGGGAGCGGATTAGGGCGGCCCTGACCGTGGGGCCCATCTTGATTTATGTATTGTATATCCATGCCATCCATCCGTTTTTCTGGCTCAATTTAGCGCATGAACCTAAATAATGAATAACATTAAAATCTCAGGTGGACCACACCATAGGAAACAGTGGTGATTGAACGCTGGCCATTATAAACTTCCTAGGGCCCAGCTTAATACTCACCCTAATGTTTATTTTCCATCCAACCTGTTGATGAGGTGAGAAAGACCTGGATAACGTAAAAAAAATAATAATAATAATAATAAATCTCGGCTTAGATCCCAAACCCTTGTGGCCCACAAGAAGCTTTTAATGGTCAATCACCGCCTTATCATGTGGTGTGGTCCACCTGAGGTTCGTATTTGCTTCATTTTGGCTCGTGCCCTAAAATGATCTGGGAAAACGGATAGACAGCGTGGATACACAATACATACATCAAGGTGGGCCCCACGGTCAGGGCCGCAACGCGTTGGGTGAGGCCGTGCCGCACCTAATCCGCTCACAAGAGAAATGAATCTTCAGTGGTAACGTTTTTTTAGGCCCAATCACAATGTATTGATGACATCCACTCCAACCATCAGACACACCCTCACTTATTTGATCATGGCCCCAAAATTCACGCTGCTACGTGACTCTGGTGCACCACATCACAGGAATAGTTGAGAGAGGGTGTCCCATCTTTGATTTCATTAAGGCACACCTAGCTGTGTATGTCCGAAGAGAAATTTGGGACTGTGGACCCCACCTTTTATCCAGCTGTTTTTTATGAAACACTACAAACTTTGTTTTGCAACTTAGACCTGCACGTGCAGACTAAATTTCAGGACAAAAATACCCCTCCTTTTCACTGCTGTCCACTTTTCCTCTCTTTACGCTGTCTGCTTTTCATCCCCCTTTCTACTGCTGCTCTTACTGCCGTTGCTTTCACCCCCTTTCCTCACTCCGTTTCCACGAGAAAGACAAAAAAAAAAACTCATTTTGTGGACCCCCTTATCAACATTTTATCTTCTTCTGAAAATGGTCGGTCCAGTGAAGAAATCACACCCCACATGTATATTTTAAACTCAGTTGGGCCCACATTGAATGTATGTAGTATAGGAAACGGATTGGTTACTCCCCCTGACACCATCCCCGTGACTGGTGGTCGGTGCTTTGTGTGCCCTACCATGATGTATGTGTTTCATCCATTCCGTTCATCCATTTGTAAAGATCATTTTAGGGCTTTATCCTAAAAATAAGAGGGATATAAATCTTAGATGTACCACACTACAGGAAGACAATAGTGATTGGATATCTATCATTTAAATCCTCCTGAGGCCCACTGTACTGTTTATCTGAAATCCAATCTGTTTATTAGGTCATAAAGACCCAGATGAAGGCTAAAAACAAAGATCATCTTGATCCAATACTTTTATGGCCCCCAAAAAGTTTTTAATGGTCGATGTTCATTAAACACTGTTTCCTGTAATGTGGTCCAATTGAGATCAGGATATACCTCATTTTTTGTATAATATCATAAAATGATCTATAAAAATAGATGGACGGCATAGATGAAACACATACATCATGATGGGGCCCATAGAGCACCGAACACCAGCCATTGGCTGGTGGCAGGGGGAGTAGCCAATCCGTTTCCTGTAGTATATCTATGCCGTCCATCGGTTTTTCCATCTAATTTAAGGGGTCGAGCCCCCAATTGAAGCATATCAAAATATAAAGTGGATCATACCACTGGAAACAGTGGGCATAATGATTTTCTAGTTTGCCCCGCTGATTTTTGAGTTTGCCCCACTGATTTCATATTTTCCCTACTCAATTTCATGTTTGCCCTGCTGATTTCATGTTTCCGCCACTCAATTTCATGTTTGCCAAGCTGATTTTCTAGTTTCCCCACTCAATTTCATGTTTGCCTCGCTGATTTTCAAGGTTGCCCCGCTGATTTTTTAGTTTGCCCCACTGAATTCATAGTTTCTCTCGCTGAATTTTCTATTTCCCCCGCTATATTTCATATTTGCCCTCTTCAATTTCATGTTTGCCCTATTCAATGTCTAGGTCCCTCCCACATATGGGGTTTTGGTATATACATAATCCGATGAACATGATGTATTACAAATAAAACATCATTGTGGGGCGTAGCAAGCGTAATTGGATTACATACTAAGTTAGTCAGTACGCTCCCATTGTACTAAGTAAACTCAGATGGGCCCACATTGAATGTATGCAGTATATCCACGGCGTCCATCCGTTCTTCCATCTAATTTTAGCGGTTTAGCCCCAAACTAAAGCATATCAAAAGATCAAGTGGATCATACCACGGGATACAGTGGGCATAATGATTTCCATTGTTGAAACCATGGTGGGCCCAACAGTGATGTCTGTTTGTTATCAAACCTATTCATAAGATCATGTAGACATGGATTAATAGAAAACACAATTATAAGCTTGATCTTAAACTTCTGTGGCCCCTTAGAAATGATTAACATGAGAAGTTCAATTCAAAATTTTCATGTGGTGTGGTCCATTTGAACATTGGATACGTTTAGTTTTTTAGGCTCAATCCATGAAATTATCTGTTAAGTTCACAGCGCTGATTTTCTAGTTTGCCCCGCTGAATTTCATGTTTCCCCCGCTGAATTTCATGTTTGCCTCGCTGATTTCCTATTTTGTCCCGCCGATTTTGTAGTTTGCCCCGCTCAAATGCAAGTTTCCCCCCCTGAATTTCTTGTTTGCCCCGCTGAATTTCTAGTTTGCCCTGCTCAAATTCAAGTTTGCCCCGCTGAATTTCAAGTTTGCCCCGCTCAAATTCAAGTTTGCCCGTTGAAATTCAAGTTTGCCCCGTTGAATTTCTAGTTTGCCCCACTCAATTTAATGTTTCCCCAGCAGAATTTCTAGTTTACCCCGCTCAATTTCATGTTTCCCCTGCTGATTTTCTAGGTTGCCCCGCTCAATTTTAGTTTGCCCTGCTGAATTCATAGTTTGCCCCGCTGAATTTCATGTTTCCCCCGCTGAACTTCATGTTTGCCCCGCTCATTTTTCAGTTTTTCCCGCTGAATTTTCTGTTTTCCCCCGCTGAATTTCATGTTTGCCCCATTTAATATCTAGGTTCCCTCCCTCAATGTCTAGGTTCCCTCCCACATATGGGGTTTTGGTGTATACATAATCCGATGAACATGATGTATTACAAATAAAACATCATTATGGGGCGTAGCAAGCGTAATCAAATTACGTACTGAGTTAGTCAGTATGCTCCCATTGTACTAAGTAAACTCAGATGTATTACAAATAAAACATCATGTATATAGTATATTCACGTCGTCCATCCGTTCTTCCATCTACTTTTAGCGGTTTAGCCCCAAATTGAAGCATATCAAAAGATCAAGTGGATCATACCATGGGAAACAGTGGGCATAATGATTTCCATCGTTGAAATCATAGTGGGCCCAACAATGATGTTTGTTTGTTATCACATCTATATAAATTGGCCAATCTAATCACTACTTCTGAACAAAAAAAAAAGTCTATATTCTTTAACACACACAAAAATATCATGATCAAGTATACCTTTCAAATGATGCAAAGTCTTTTTCCCTACTTGTAAATGAATCTAACTTAGAAATTTCATGTGCTAGTTAAGTAATTCCACAACACACGAGATGTTTAGGCTAGTATGAGTCAAGTATTGAAAACTTATAATCGACAACTTGAAGCCTTTTAGGATCTATTAGATTGTTTTTCTTGTCCTTGCTCTAGAGGTTGATGTTCGAGCTAGGGGTAAGGAGTCAATGCATTCTCTGCTTTTCTTTGGACTTGAAAGGTTCTCAATTTCATGTTCGTCCCGCTCAATTTCCAGTTTGCCCCATTGAATTCCTAGTTTGCCCGCTCAAATTCCAGTTTACCCCGCTCAATTTCATTTTTACCCCGCTCAATTTCATGTTTGCCCCGCTCCTTTATGTTAGCCGAGATCTTGTCTTAATTCTTTTGAAAATCCTTCCAAAGAAAAAAGATTCCTAAATAATACACTTGAGAAAAGAACAAGTGGGTATTTTTTAGCTAAGACATACGCGAAAACTTAATATTTTAGTAATATAGTGAGGAACTCATTTACTTGTTCATGTCCACCAATTAATTGACATGAAAAAATCAAGTGTCAAAATGAATGATATAGAGAAAGACTTGTGCTAGCATATGTTACTTAATAAACTAATAAGGAATGGTTATGAACCTCTGGATTTCTTGACACCCAATACATGTCCCCATTAAAATCACTATTCGCCATCTCATTTACCAATGATCGCGGACCTTTGGTTGGAAAGAAAATAGCATATTGAAAATTTCCAACAACATTTATTAAATCCCCGATGTAAGTCGCAGTGACAACATGGATATCTCCAAAGTGTAGTCCAGGAGCCTTGTATACTAATATATTTCCCGAGATTTGCCTATTCTCTCAGTATTTTAGTGAGAAATAAAGCATCGAAATGTTAACTAGGTAACAAATGCAAAGATATCACATTAGTCTAAAATAATCAGAGGAATCACATAAACAAAGTAATATAGCAAAAAAATTACAAACAGATTAACACAAACTTCAATAGCTTTTAGCATTCCAGTCGGATCTGCAGTTCCCATAAAATAGTAACACTCACTGGCATGAAGCCTTCCTCCCTTGAGACTTTTCAATTCTTCTCTCATTAGCACTGACAAGTGAGCTTTCAAATACGGTTCATCAAGATGAATTCCACATAGAATCATTCTCAATGCAAGAAAATCATCCATGTCTCCATGATTCAATGCAACTGCAATTGTAAGGACTAGTAATTAGTGGAATTGATCATTGATGGTGTCAAAAATATTTTCTTAAAGAACAAATTGTCCAAAGAATATTTTTTAGGTAATTTAGCTGGAACAAGTGGATGACAACATGCTCATTTTCCTGTTTTCCCCGCTCAAACAAGTGGATGACAACATGTGGAAGTAATATGGAAAAAGTACAATGATTAGTAAATCAGTTGTTTTTGTCATTCCTTTGAATTTCAGATGTTCCAATTGTGCAACTATACAGTTCTTTGTTTGATATTTATTTGTCAACACATCAATGAACAATATCTTTAATAGGATGTATCAACGATACAAGTAGGCACTAATTTTGAGTAAGGAGGTGGACCCAAATTTACAAATGTCATGTGAGACTTAACCATGGATAGACTTTCAACTAGCATAAAGTTCAGCTTTGGTGTTGTAGAAAGTCACATGATCCACTACTTCCCACATCTTGTGATGAGTGCAATCATACAATTGATGAATTGATCTTCTATTAAGCTGTGTACTTCGTATCTTCTGCAAATGTTTAATGTGGTTAACTGCTATGTGTGTTTAATGTGGTTAACTACTCATCTGTGTAACGTTCTTTAATTTTCTTTTCTGGTTGCTGGTCTCTCTTGTAGGAATACTTGGTTCCTCAAGAATACGTACAGACAATTAGACAGTCCATGCTACATTGATGCCCAGTTTCTTCTTACAAACATGAGAAGTTCAATTCAAAATTTTCATGTGGTGTGGTCCATTTGAACATTGGATACGTTTAGTTTTTTGGGCTCAAGCCATGAAATTATCTGTTAAGTTTGCCCCGCTGATTTTTCAGTTTGCCTCACTGAATTTCATGTTCCCCCCACTCAATTTCATGTTTGCCTCACTCATTTCCTAGTTTGCCCCGCTCATTTTCTGGTTTGCCCCACTCAATTTCATGTTTGCCTCGGTTAATTTCATTTTGCCCCGCTGATTTTCTAGTTTGCCTCGCTGATTTTCTAGTTTCCCCTGCTCAATTTCTAGTTTGCCCTGCTGAATTTTCAGTTTGCCCCGCTGATTTTCTAATTTCCCCACTGATTTTCTAGTTTGCCCCACTGAATTTCATGTTTGTCCCGCTCATTTTTCAGTTTTTCCAGCTTAATTTTTTATTTTCCCCGCTGAATTTCATGTTTGCCTCGCTCAATTTGTAGTTCTTTCATGTTTGCCCCACTGATTTTCTAGTTTGCCTCATTGAATTTCATTTTTGCCCCGCTGAATTTCATGTTTGCCTCGCTGATTTCCTAGTTTGCCCCATTGATTTTCTAGTTTGCCACACTCAATTTTATGTTTGCCCGATGAATTTCATGCTTCCCTCGATCAAGCTCAATGTTTTCTCAAAGCGATCATTTTTTATATATCACAATCGACAATTTCATGTTTGCCCCGCTGAATTTGCAGTTTGCCCTGATCAAATTATATTTTGTATCGCTTATGTTGATAGTTTGTCTCGCACAATTTTCGGTATTTCCCTGCTCAATTTCAATCTCTATCTCATATGAAGCTTGTTCAAATTAATGAAATGTTACATTGTTTTCAATTATGTCTGATTTTGTCCACTATGTTATCTTATGAATTTTATGTTTGATATGTTTTTCAATTCATCTCTGTAGGCGATGAATATTCTGCTGTTATCTCCAACTCAACATCTAGGTGTACACTGACATGGTGGTTTGACAAGGTGAAGGGTGGAGTGGAGAAGCACAATAGTCGACTAAATTTGTTTAGGCAATCCCCTTTCTCGTTTCTATTGCATGTTACATCCTTTAGATTTATAGGGGCTCTATTTCACCTTCTTTTAGTAAAATACAAAGGTGATTCAGTATTTGAGATTAGGGGAAGGCGATTGCAGTTTTTTGAGATGGACTTCACCCTCATTAACGGTCTTAAGACTGGAGATCTTACTGTACTGAAGAATCGTTGCACTACGAGTACACTAAGAGACAAATACTTCAAAGAATATCCAGTATTAAAGAAGCACCTAATGGACGTGTTTGAGAGATTAGTTGACACTAATAAGCAGAGGACGTTGTGAAGGTTGCCCTACTTCTAGTCGTGGAGTACTTTCTTAGGGGAACCGAACTGAAAACCATGTGCAACCTGGATTATATTCACCTGGTGGACTCGCTAGATGATTTCCATACGTATTCCTGGGGTAGTTTGGGATATAATACAATGTCGCAAGGAATCGAATCTGCCGTTGCCACATCAAGTTCCTCTCAGTACACTGTATATATTTGCGTCCTTCCTCTACAAGTAAGAACACCTTTTATTTTGTGTTTTCCCTCTATAGTCACTTTTGGATTTGATTACCTTCTGCAATTTCATTCCAACAGGTATGGGCAGTAGAAATATTACCGGCCCTATAAGACTGTTGTTTCGTATGTTCCCCATCAAATTCCACGCTTCATTCAATATCGAGGCTAGAAGGGTTGGAGGTACAACAAAATACATGCTATTTTCGAGAGTAAAGCTGTAATATATATATATATATATATATATATATATATATATATATATATATATATATATATATATATCCGGCATTTACTTTGATTAACTTGACGTAGATGCTTTTTTATTTAATATTACTCTTTGTTCTTTTGTAGACATCAGTAGTAATGAAATTAGAACCAACGCTACGAGAATGGGAAACAGATGCCGTTCGCTTGGTGCGTGACAGTTTTCAGGTGAGATGTTACGAAAAATGAAGTATAATTTCATGTTTGCCATTGTAAAGTTATCCTTACTCTTACATATCCATCATTATATTTTGTAGCTTACTGAGACCTAGGAAGATGATGAGGAGGGTAATGAGATTGATCATGAGGAGGATGACGAGTCAAATGATAACGATGAGAAAGACGTGGAGGGAGAGGGACCGAGGGGGGGGGTATTACGGGGAATGTTGTTATTACTGAGAAATTTCGGATTGAGAGGGAAGAGCTGAAGAAGGAGAGAGAGCAATTGAAAGAGGAGAGGTACGAATTGAGAAAAGAGAGGGAAGAGATGAGAAGGAAAGAAACAATGTTTGATGACAGGGAGACGTTATTGAAAGAGAAAGAACAATTGAGGAGGGAGAAGGATTTGTTCGTTGCGGACAAGGAATGGTTCTTCAAGGACAAGGAAAAGTTAGCGATGGAGAGGGAGGAGTTTAATAAGGAGAAGGAAAGTATTCGTACACACAAGGGACGTTTTGTGATGGAGGAGGAGGGTGAGGAGTTGAGAAAGAGAGGAAAAGTAAATGATATTGAAGATAAAGAACTTGGACATGGGAATCTGGATGTGCAATCGCTAAGTAATGCCAAAGGTAATGTCGATAATGTATCCACTTCTCATCCCGTTTATGAAAGGAGAACCAAAAGGATATCGAAGCCGTCATATTACAAGATTTCTCCGTACTTGTCTCTGTCTACATTCGATACAACCCCTGGGGCGAACAAGGAATGGTTCTTCAAGGACAAGGAAAAGTTAGCAAATGAGAGGAAAGAATTTGATGAGGAGAAGGAAGGTATTCGTACACAGAGGGGACGTTTTGTGATGGAGGAGGAGGGTGAGGAGTTTAGGAAGAGAGGGAAATTAAACGATATTGAAGATAAAAAACTTGGACATGGGGATATAGATGTGCAATTACATAGTAATGCCAAAGGTAATGTCGATAATCCATCCACTTCTCATCGCGTTTATGAAAGGAGAACCAGAAGGATACCGAAGCCGTCATATTACAAGATTTCTCTGTACTTGTCCCTGTCTGTATTCGATACAACCCCTGGGGTGGTTCCCAAGCCTGAGCAAGTAACTGCTTTTGCTACTTCTCCGATACCATTTCCTTTATAGATGGATCCTTTCAGGATACTATCCGTGCAGGAGGTGAAAGAATCAGAGGACTGGTATGAAGTAAACAAGGACATGGCAGCGGGGAAATGGTTCAGTACGATATGGGTGAAGGATGAATGGGTTGATAGCGAGGTAAGCATTACTAATTTATTCTCTATATGCATTGATTGACATATAATTAATTGTTATATTATTCTATGACTAAATCGTATTATCCTATTGATTAGGCTATCGACACATACATCGAATTCCTTAAGATAAGGCATAACGCCCTTTCAATAGCATATCATCAGGATTGCAACCTACGTATTTTACGGTAACTATTTATTGCGGCAATCCTTAATCTGTTTGAAAATTTTATTTTCATATATGTATTGAACTTTAATCATGTTTGTAACAGCAAAGCCTTGAGGGGTGTTTACCGGTTTTGATCGCATACCAGGCCTCCAATTCGGCGTCGGAACGGGCGTCGCTAATAGGTCAGCTGACCAAGGGCTACGCAATTGCCAAGCAGCGAGATAAACCCTGCACCAAAGCGATTTGGTGTTATGAACGGGTAATGCACTCGTCACAGAACATCATCTCTTACTGTTATGTATTCTATCATGTTTTGAAAAATATATTATTTTGTGAATCATGGACAGGTCTATGCGCCCATAAATTATAAAAATTCACATGAGTTTTTGCTGGTCATCTATCTTAGAGTAAGAGAAATCGTTGTTGTGGATAGCTTATGCACATATCTAATGCCGAAGTACAAGTAGAAGATGAAGAATATGACTGATGCACTCCCCATTCTCTTCCATGCCACTGGAGACAGCACCACGCTTGAAGGGAAGAAGTGGACCGTCAGATTCGATGAATCCGCATCGAAACAGGACAATGGTTATGACTGCGACATATTCGTAATGAAATTCATTGACATTTTGTATAGCGGTCTTACCTTGGGGGGAATAAACATGCAAAAATTCACCATCGATTGGAGGAAGTCAATAACATATGATTGCTTGTCTGTAGTCAGTAGGTGATATTTATCCCGCTTAAGGGAAGATTTTTGGAAAGATATATTATACGGAGTATTAAATTCATTGTTGAATATACATTGTACGAGGTTTACAATAATCTTATAGTGCAAAAAATTTCCAAGTATGTGCATTTCAGTCCGAGTTCCTTCTCTAATCACGATAGCCTTTGGAGGGTTGATCCAAGGGATGGGTTGACTGCAAAAGGGCTGATTAAAACTATATTAGGTTATCTTGCTGGTCCTAAAATCATGTAACCAGCCAGCAAGATAACCCAATATAGTTTTAATCAGCCCTTTTGCAATCAACCCATCCCTCGGATCAACCCTCTCATGGCTATCGTGATTAGAGAAAGAACTCGGACTGAAATTCACATACTTGAAAATTTTCTGCATAATCACCGGAAGTGTAAGTTTCGATGTATAGCATACTTTGTAATTTTAGTGTACGAAGAAATGAACTTTATACTTGTAATTTTAATGTATGAAGTGCAAGTTTCGATGTATAACATACTTTGTATAGCATACTTTGTAAGTTTCGATGTCCCACAGTATTTTCAGTTTATCTTGATGTGCTTGTCGATCAAGTTCAATGCACATGGAACTCAATGCTTAGCAATTCCTAGTTTGCCCCGCTCAAATTCATATTTGCCCTGCTCAAATTCATGTTTACCCCGCTCATTTCATAGTTTGCCCCGCTCAATTTCATGTTTGCCCCGCTTAAATTCATGCTTCCCCCGCTCAATTTCATGTTTGTCACGCTCAAATTCATGCTTGCCCCACTCATTTCCTAGTTTGCCCCGCTCAATTTCATGTTTACCCCGCTCAATTTTATACTTCCCCCGCTCAATTTCATGTTTGCCCCGCTCAAATTCATGCTTCCCCCTCTCAATTTCATGTTTGCCCCACTCAAATTCATGCTTGCCCCACTCAAATTCATGCTTGCCTTGCTCATTTCCTAGTTTGCCCCGCTCAAATTCATGCTTCCCCCTCTCAATTTCATGTTTGCCCTGCTCAAATTCATGCTTGCCCCGCTCATTTCTTAGTTTGCCCCCCTTAATTTCATGTTTGCCCCGCTCAATTTCATGCTTGCACCGCTCATTTCCTAGTTTGCCCCGCTCAATTTCATGTTTGCCCCGCTCAAATTCATGCTTCCCCCGCTCAATTTCATGTTTGCCCTGCTCAAATTCATGCTTGCTCGCTCAATTTCATGCTTGCCCCTCTCATTTTAAGTAATGAAAAAGCATTACCTGATGGTTAAGATGTTTAAAAAAATGCAACACTGATTCCATAGCTCAAAATCTCTGATTTCATGGTGTTGGGTACAAAAGAGATTTTAGGAATCAGTACTCTCAGCTGACTGATATCATATATATATATATATATATATATATATATATATATATATATATATATATATATATATATATATATATATGCACTTCAGTAATACAGATTTGATTGTGTAGAATCCACTCAACCGCATCAAAAGAAAAAACTATCTTGATAATTCCACGATTCAATTGTGTTGTGTCAATGTGAATCATGGCCATGAATGGGATGATTCTACCACAACTCTTGAGGTTTGTGTGAATAACCATGACCACTAGAGCATCGAAACGAAGGTTCTCTTTAAATCGAAACGAATGTTCTTTTTATTTTAGTGAGAAACAAAGCATGGAATAAGTGGATGACAACATGTTGAAGCAATATGGAAAAACTACATCAGTTTTCTACAGAAGTTCTCTATGATGATAGAAATTTATGGCAGTTGCATGTGCATTTAAACTCGCTTTCAACATCTAATAAGTCTTAAGTAGAAAACATACCTCTCAATGCAATGTGCTTATTGGAACGAACGTTTCGAGCATCATTCAAAGCATTCCTTAAAAGATCCATAAAGTATTCTTTTAGGACACCTCCATAGTTTAGTAGTGAATTTAAAGTCTTATTTAGGTACGTTTTCCTTGGCTGGTTGCTAAAAAAAGGAAGACAAGTCATTTGGATAAACTCTTCACATCACATTTGCATATAATAACTAACAGTTACATACAAGCACTAAAAGCAAACAAGGTACTGTACTATTATTCACACAACCAATTCGAAGACGGAGAGCCCCAACTTCTCACCCTAATAAAATTTCAAATACTCCCAACAAGGATGGAATTTATTCATCTTGGTATCGATCCCTAGTGGGGGTGGCTAACATGGAGGGTGTGTACTGACATGAGTGTGTACCAACAATGAGACTCCAAAAAAAAAAAAAAAAAAAAAAAACCAAAAAAAGCCTTCCTTCCATTTTAAACTGTCAATTTCTACTTTTCGAAATTCCTCCATGCTACAAGTTCTCCAGATGCAAATAACTGAAAAATGATGAAAACATGTCAATTGACATAAATCACTATTCATGCTTCAGAAAATTTGTACAATGAAAGGTTTCTGTCTACATAAATCACTATCAAGGCCAGGTATTGCTGTCGGTCGCAGAATTTGGTCAGGTGTTGTCTTCATCTGCTACTTTGAAGATTTTCTTTACTTTTTTCATATTCTGCTTAGGTGTCGACATGGATTTGTGAACGGTGGAAATGTGCGGAAATGAATTCAGGCCTACTGCAGATTCAATGAAGTGCCTGAGAAGTACTTCCCTTGCAGCCAAACAACATTTAACAAAGGCTATGTACTATCATTAAGTTGATAGCAGTAGAGGATATATGAAGAGGTCTTCTCTCCTGAAGTTCCGACCGAGCATACCCTAGTTGTACCATTTGGTCAACATTTGGATGGATAGGATCATCTAACCAGCATGATGTTCATGCAGTGACACCCAAATGGTAGACTTCACTGAATGTGCATCCAGCACCAAGGCAGAGATGACTAGGTAACATTTGGAACACAGGGATAACAACAATATATCGTAGAAGGAGATAACAGGTGAAGCAACGACCCACTTACAACAAGAACTAGTGCACTGCAATAAGAACTAGATCGATTTGGAAAGAAAATAGCATATTTAGAATTTCCAACAACATTCTCCAAATCCCCGATGTAAGTCGCTGTGGCAACATGGATATCTCCAAAGTGTAGTCTAGGATTTGCCCATTCTCTCTATATTTTAGTGAGAAATAAAGCATGGAACAAATATGTTTTTAAAGAACAAATTGCCCAAAGAACATTTTTTAGGTTATTCACCTGGAGCAAGTGGATGACAACATGTTACTGCAATATGGAAAAACTACATCAGATTTCTACAGAAGTTCTAAATTTTTAAGAAATCTATGATGCTAGAAACTTATGGCAGTTGCATGTGCATTTAAACTCGCTTTCAACAACACATCTAATAGGTCTTAAGTACAAAACATACCTCTCAATGCAATGTGCTTTTGGAACGAACATTTCGAACATCATTCAAAGCATTCCTCAGAAGATCTATAAATTATTCTTTTGGGACACCTCCATAGTTTAATAGTGAAATTAAAGTCTTATTTAGGTACATTTTCCTTGGCTGGTTGCTAAAAAATACAAGCACTAAAAGCAAACAAGGTACTGTACTATTATTCACACAGCAAATTCGAGAACACATAACCCCAAGTTCTCACCCTAATAAAATTTTAAATAATCCCAACAATGATGGAATTTATTCATCTTCATATCGATCCCTAGTGGGGGATGGCTAACATGGAGGGAGTGTACTGACATGGGTGTGTACAACAAGCTAACCCAAACAAAAAAATAAAATAAAATAAAATTGCAAAAGATGCAATCGTCGATATTATCTACATATCATCGATATTATCGACGTAAGTCATCGATAATATCGACACTATGTCAATAATATCGAATCTGGATGACAATTGTCCAGCATAGCTTTGCTGCATTTTCTTATTTTATTGATAAATCAAGACAATCTCGATATATTGATAGTAGATACATATCGATATATTGACATGTTGTAGATAATATTGAATTATGGCAGTAAGTGTTCAGTAATTAAACACGAAAAATTTCATATTTACTCGATATATCGACAAGTTATCGATAATATCGATGATGTCGATGGAGACATTGACGACATGTCGATGCTATCTACGTATAAAACAATTATAAATGTAAAGTCGATTTTATCGACATATCGTCGATTTGATTGATGTAAGTTATCGATATTATCTACATATCATCAATATTATCGACATAAGTCATCGATAATATCGACACCATGTCGATAATATCGAATCGGGATGACAATTGTCCAGCAAGCTTTGTTGCATTTTCTTATTTTATCAATAAATCGAGACAATCTCAATATATCGATAGTAGATACATATCGATATATCGACATGTTGTAGATAATATCGAATTATGGCTATAAGTGTCCAGCAACCAAACACGAAAAATTTCATATTTACTCGATATATCGACAAGTGATAGATAATATCGACATGTCGATGATATCTACGTATAGAACAATCATAAATGTAAAGTCGATTTTATCAACATATCATCGATGTCATTGACGTAAGTTATCGATATTATCTACATATCATCGATATTATCAACGTAAGTCATCGATAATATCGACACTATTCAATAATATTGAATTTGGATATAATTGTCTAGCAAGCTTTGTTGCATTTTCTAATTTTATCAATAAATCGAGACAATCTTGATATATAGATAGTAGATACATATCGATATATCGACATGTTGTAGATAATATCGAATTATGGCTGTAAGTATCCAGCAACCAAACACAAAAAATGGAACTTGTCGATATATCGCCCATTTATCGATAATATCGAAATGGAACTTGTCGATATATCGAGAAACTATCGATATTATCGACGGATATCGGTTTTGAAAAATAACCTGCATTAACTGCTTTCACCAACCATCATTTATTACACTCCATACCCATTTATTTGCACTCCTTCTCAAACGTTCACTCCACTTCATCTCCAACTGATTTCTCCACATTAACAACCTTAATCTTTGGGGGATTTCTGCTAAGATGATCTCGGTAAGTTTGTATTCATTGTAATCTATATGAAATGCTAAGTTTGTCGATGATGGAAACCCCTTTTCACCTACCTTTCTTCTATTTTTCAAGTTGTCATCCGGATTTTAACTTCTTCTTTTCTTTTTTTTTCTTTTTTTTTTAAGTTGAAAACGAAAAATATAGATGCTATGAAGTAAATGATCGTACACCCTGTTAGAAATGAGCATAACAATGATCCTACACACTATTAGAAAAAATAGAGATGTTGAAGTAAATCTTCCTTCCATTTTTCCGCAGTTTGGATACCACTTAAAGGATTTTCCATGCCCCATAAAGTGTGGATCATCATAAAGGAAAAATTGCCTTCAATATTCAGCTATGATGTAACCACATCGCCAAGGGTATCTTAAACGCAAACAATGCATTTAAACTGCGAGTGTGACTGACTTGATCCTTTTTGTTATGTTTGGCTAGTTTCAGCATTGATTTTACTTCCACGTGAAATATGTATAGATGATGATGGATTTTAATAATGTATGCTCACTTAACACAAGTGAGTTTTAGGGTCATGTCGGGCATAGTCTGTCCACGTGTGGCCCATGGTTCTGTCGATCTAGATCATGGTTTGATTGGGACATGCAGTGGATGGAGCTGCCACATTAATCTTCCATATTGGAGGATACTCATCCAATCGTTTGGGTTTTTTAGCATATTCCATCCATAGTGGGACCCGTCAGATCTAAAGTCTGGAACAATGAAGCATTTTCTCACCAAGTACGAGTTTCCCTGAAATGTCATGGTACAGGAAAACTACTCTAATATGCATGACTCTTAAGAATTTTCAATGAGATTGCCATAATCATTTTATGGTCGTGTGAATAGATGTGAATGAAGCTGATTTCATATACAGTGGCATGTTCGTATGAACTATGGTATGGTACCACAACTTGTGCTACCTTGCCCATGCGGAGTTATTCACCCAATCGTTAGATGATTTATATAGATATATCAGTTCACTGTTCAATGATAAATCATGAAGATATCTTGAATTTCGAGTTTATTTTATCATTTTCTTTGTTTGAAACAGGCATTATCATCTCAACAGTCACAATGCCTAAGGATAAAGGAAAAAGGGATATGGTTGGAGAGTCATCCAAGGGGAATCGTACAAAAATATGATTAAGACATAGATCGGAACGGGCAGAGGAACGGACTTCCCTGACCGAATCGCCGGCTAGGCGAGCTCGTACTCAAAGAAGTGTTGTCATTCAGAATCCCCCTCCACCAATCCAACCAGAACAATTGATTCCACAGGTTCTTCCTCCTCCTGCGAACATGTACGACAAATATCGTGTCCGAAAAATAGTATATAAGAAAAAGGTCGATCGAGCGTGCATCCAGCAATTTGGGATTCCACAAATTTTGGAGAAAGTTGGGTGGAGTAACCTCTTAGATTTTGGAGGGACAGTTAGAAACGAGCAAGTGATTATATTTCTATCATACTGTCACTTACTAGTAATGCACCCTGCTTCATTTCAGGTGACCATTGGAGAGACCTCCACCACCATTACTCCTGGGGTAGTTTCACAACTGTTAGGGATTCCAGCCACAAATCGAGGCTTGACTGATCATGACATTGATGACCCAAATGTACGGATAGAAATGACCAAGTATTTTTGTAACGGACGAAATGTGGAGTGGTATCATGGTAATGTACTGAGAGCAACGCACCTGGAAGACAAGTACAAGGTGTTACACAGTATCTTCTGCTCGAATGTTTATCCGAGGGACTCGAATAAGTCTGACATTACTTCGTATATGTTAGATATTTTATACAGCATCTGTCATGGTATTCCTCTGTGTCTTCCCACCATCATTACTCAATTAATTGTCGACTGCATAACAACCATGAGAAGCACGACCATTCCATTCCCACACCTATTATGTTTACTCTCCCGTCATGTTGGCCTCATGCCCACCACTGACCGACCAAGACCTGTGAAAATGTTTACACAAAACAACATCAAGCGCATGAAACTGGGGATCACTACGCCAAAACTATGAAAAAAGGACGGTTGAAAACTGTCTCAAAAGACGATAAAGGACAGTTTTGGACTGTCGCAAGGGCCGTCCTATTTTGGGGTGTCGTATTACTTAAAGGAGGGTCATGAACTGTCATTTCTATGTACATTTAAAGGATGGTTATGGACCGTCTCTAAAGAAGGACGATCATGGACCGTCAATAAATATAGACGGTATAGGTCTCTGCTAAACCCTAAAAGGACGGTCCTTGACCATCCTTAAAAAGGACGGTCCAGTACCGTCCTTAAAAAGGACTGCTATGAGTAGTCTCTGATGAACCCTAAAAGGATGGTCATGGGCGGTCCTTACAAAGGACGGTCATGGACCGTCCTTAAAAAGGACTGTTGTGAGCAGTCTCTGATGAACCTAAAAAGGATGGTCTTGGACTGTCCTTACAAAGGACTGTCATGGACCATCCTTAAAAAGGACCGTTATAGGCAGTCCTTGATGAACCTCAAAAGAACGGTTATGGACTGTCTCAGATTTGAATATTTAGAAAAATATAGACGGCTTAAAGCCGTCAGAAAATTTCTTGCATTAAAAATTTTTAAAAAAAAAAAAATTAGCAACAATTTTCTTTTTGTGTCTTTCATCTAATAAAAAAATATTCAACCAACAAAACATCATAATTCATAATCATGAAGAATTACAGAAAGTTTATTCAAGTTTTTAGGTTTGGGTTTTCAAGTTTAGGTTTAGGTTAAGGAGTTGAGATTAGGATTAGGTGTAGGTTTAGGTTTAGGAATTTGAGAATACATTTAGGTTTTAGGTTTAGGTTTAGGTTATAGGTTATAGCTTTAGGGAATTGAGAATAGGTTAAGGTTTAGGATTAGGAAATCGGGATCGGGTTTAGGTTTGGGTTTTTAAGTTTAGGTTTCGGTTAAGGAGTTGAGATTAGGATTAGGTGTAGGTTTAGGTTTAAGGATTTGAGAATACATTTAGGTTTTAGGTTTAGGTTTAGGTTATAGGTTATAGGTTTAGGTTTAGGTTTAGGTTATAAGTGTAGGTTATAGGTTTAGGTTTAGGTTAGGTTAGGTTAAGGTTTAGGGAATTAAGCTTAGGTTATAGGTTTAGGTTATATGTTAAGGTTATAGGTAAAGGTTTAGGTTAAGGTTTAGATTTAGGTTTAGGTTTTGGTTATAGGTTTTGTGATTTGAGAATAGGTTTAGGTTAAGGTTATAAGTTTAGGTTTAGGAAATCGGGATCGGGTTCGGGTTTAGGTTTGGATTTTCAAGTTTAGGTTAGGGAGTTGAGATTAGGATTAGGTGTAGGTTTAGGTTTAGGGATTTGAGAATACGTTAAGGTTTAGGTTTAGGAAATCGGGTTCGGGTTCGAGATCGGGTTTACGTTTGGGTTTTAGGTTTAGGTTATAGGTTATAGGTTTAGGTTATAGGTTATAAGTGTAGGTTTAGGTTTAGGTTTTAAGTTTAGGTTATAGGTTTAGGTTTAGGTTAAGGTTTAAGTTTAGGTTATAGGTTTTGGGATTTGAGAATAGGTTTAGGTTATAAGAGTAGGTTTAGGTTATAAGTATAGGTTTAGGTTTAGGTTTAGGTTTATGTTATAGGTTTTGGGATTTGAGAATAGGTTTAGGTTATAAGAATAGGTTTAGGTTTAGGTTTTATGTTTAGGTTAAGGTTATAGGTTTAGGTTTAGGTTTAGGTTAGGTTATAGGTTAAGGATTAGGGAATTGAGTTTAGGTTACAGGTTATAGGTTAAGGTTTAGGTTTAGGTTTAGGTTATAGGTTTTGGGATTTGAGAATAGGTTTAGGTTAAGGTTATAAGTTTAGGTTTAGGAAATTGGGATCGGGTTCGGGTTCGGGTTCGGGTTTAGGTTTGGGTTTTCAAGTTTAGGTTTAGGTTTAGGTTAGGGAGTTGAGATTAGGATTAGGTGTAGGTTTAGGTTTATGGATTTGAGAATACGATAAGGTTTAGGTTTAGGAAATCGGGTTCGGGTTCGAGATCGGGTTTACGTTTGGGTTTTAGGTTTAGGTTTAGGTTATAGGTTATAAGTGTAGGTTTAGGTTTAGGTTATAGGTTTAGGTTTAGGTTATGGGTTTAGGTTTAAGTTATATGTTTTGGGATTTGAGAATAGGTTTAGGTTTAGGTTTTATGTTTAGGTTAAGGTTATAGGTTTAGTTTACAGGTTTAAGTTTAGGTTATAAGTGTAGGTTATAGGTATAGGTTTAGGTTAGGTTGTAGGTTAGGGTTTAGGGAATTGAGTTTAGGTTATAGGTTAAGGTTAGGTTATAAGTTAAGGTTTAGGTTTAGGTTAAGGTTTAGGTTTAAGTTATAGGTTTTGGGATTTGAGAATAGGTTTAGGTTATGGTTATAAGTTTAGGTTTAGGAAATCAGGTTCGGGTTCGGGATCAGGTTTAAGTTTGGGTTTTCAAGTTTAGGTTTAGGTTTAGGTTAGGGAGTTGAGATTAGGATTAGGTGTAGGTTTAAGTTTAGGGATTTGAGAATATGTTAAGGCTTAGGTATAGGAAATCAGGTTCGGGTTCGAGATCGAGTTTACGTTTGGGTTTTAGCTTTAGCCTAAGGATTTAGGGATTCAGATTCGGGTTCGGGATCGGGTTTAGGTTTAGGTTTAGGTTTTACATTTAGGTTAAGGTTACATGTTTAGGTTATAGGTTTAGGTTTAGGCTATAAGTGTAGGTTATAGGTTTAGGTTTAGGTTAGGTTATAGGTTACGGTTTAGGAAAGTGAGAATAAGTTAAGGTTTAGGTTTAGGAAATCGGGTACGGGTTTGGGTTCGGGTTTAGGTTTGGGTTTTCAAGTTTAGGTTTAGGTTAAGGAGTTGAGATTAGGATTAGGAGTATGTTTAGGTTTAGGGATTTGAGAATACATTTAGGTTTTAGGTTTATGTTTAGGTTTTAGGTTTAGGTTATAGGTTTAAGTTTAGGTTATAGGTTATAACTTTAGGGAATTGAGAATAGGTTAAGGCTTAGGTTTAGGAAATCGGGATCGGGTTTAGGTTTTGGTTTTCAAGTTTAGGTTTAGGTTAAGGAGTTGAGATTAAGATTAGGCGTAGGTTTAGGTTTAAAGATTTGGGAATACATTTAGGTTATAGGTTTAGGTTTAGGTTATAATTATAGGTTATAGGTTTAGGTTTAAGTTAGGTTATAGGTTAAGGTTTAGGGAATTGAGTTTAGGTTATAGGTTAAGGTTTAGGTTTAGGTTTAGGTTATAGGTTTTGGGATTTGAGAATTGGTTTAGGTTAAGGTTATAAGTTTAGGTTTAGGAAATCGGGTTCAGGTTTGGGTTTTCAAGTTTAGGTTTAGGTTTAGGTTAGGGAGTTGAGATTAGGATTAGGTGTAGGTTTAGGTTTAGGGATTTGAGAATACATTAAGGTTTAGGTTTAGGAAATCGGGTTCGGGTTCGGGTTCAAGATCGGGTTTACGTTTGGGTTTTATATTTAGGTTTAGGTTATAGGTTATAAGTGTAGGTTTAGGTTTAGGTTTTAGGTTTAGGTTATAGGTTTAGGTTTAGGTTAAGGCTTAGGTTTAGGTTATAGGTTTTGGGATTTAAGAATAGGTTTAGGTTATAAGAATAGATTTAGGTTATAAGTATAGGTTTAGGTTTAGGTTTTATGTTTAGGTTAAGGTTAAGGTTTAGGTTTAAGGAATTGAGTTTAGGTTATAGGTTATAGGTTAAGGTTTAAGTTATAGGTTAAGGTTTAGGTTAAGGTTAAGGTTTAAGTTTAGGTTTAGGTTATAGGTTTTGGGATTTGAGAATAGGTTTAGGTTAAGGTTATAAGTTTAGGTTTAGGAAATTGGGATCGAGTTCGGGTTCGGGTTTAGGTTTGGGTTTTCAAGTTTAGGTTTAGGTTAGGGAGTTGAGATTAGGATTAGGTGTAGGTTTAGGTTTATGGATTTGAGAATATGTTAAGGTTTAAGTTTAGGAAATCGGGTTCGGGTTCGAGATCGGGTTTACGTTTGGGTTTTAGGTTTAGGTTTAGCTTATAGGTTATAAGTGTAGGTTTAGGTTTAGGTTATAGGTTTAGGTTTAGGTTATAGGTTATAAGTGTAGGTTTAGGTTTAGGTTATAGATTTAGGTTTAGGTTATAGGTTTTGAGATTTGAGAATAGGTTTAGGTTATAAGTATAGGTTTAGGTTCAGGTTTTATGTTTAGGTTAAGGTTATAGGTTTAGGTTATAGGTTTAGGTTTAGGTTATAAGTGTAGGTTATAGGTTTAGGTTTAGGTTAGGTTATAGGTTAAGGTTTAGGGAATTGAGTTTAGGCTATAGAATAAGGTTATAGGTTAAGGTTAGGCTATAGGTTAAGGTTTAGGTTTAGGCTATAGGTTTTGGGATTTGAGAATAGGTTTAGGCTAAGGTTATAAGTTAAGTTTTAGGAAATCGGGTTCGGGTTCGGGATCGGGTTTAGGTTTGGGTTTTCAAGTTTAGGTTTAGGTTTATGTTAGGGAGTTGAGATTAGGATTAGGTGTAGGTTTAAGTTTAGGGATTTGAGAATACGTTAAGGTTTAGGTATAGGAAATCAAGTTCAGGTTCGAGATCGGCTTTACGTTTGGGTTAGGTTTAGGCTAAGGATTTAGAGATTTAGATTCGGGTTCGGGATCGGGTTTAGGTTTAGATTTAGGTTTTATGTTTAGGTTAAGGTTACAGGTTTAGGTTATAGGTTTAGGTTTAGGTTATAAGTGTAGGTTATAGGTTTAGGTTTAAGTAAGGTTATAGGTTACGGTTTAGGAAATTGGGTTCGAGTTCGGGTTTGGGTTTAGGTTTGGATTTTCAAGTTTAGGTTTAGGTTAAGGAGTTGAGATTAGGATTAGGAGTAGGTTTAGGTTTAGGGATTTGAGAATACATTTAGGTTTTAGGTTTAGGTTATAGGTTATAGGTTATAGCTTTAGGGAATTGAGAATAGGTTAATGTTTAGGTTTTGGAAATCGGGATCGGGTTTAGGTTTGGATTTTCAAGTTTAGGTTTAGGTTAAGGAGTTGAGATTAAGATTAGGTGTAGGTTTAGGTTTAAGGATTTGAGAATACATTTTGGTTTAAGGTTTAGGTTTAGGTTATAAGTTATAAGTTTAGGTTATAGGTTATAGGTTTAGGTTTAGGTTAGGTTATAGGTTAAGGTTTAGGGAATTGAGTTTAGGTTATAAGTTTAGGTTATAGGTTTAGGTTATAGGTTAAGGTTTAGGTTTAGGTTTAGGTTTAGGTTATAGGTTTTGGGATTTGAGAATAGGTTTAGGTTAATGTTATAAGTTTAGGTTTAGGAAATCGGGTTCGGGTTCGGGTTTAGGTTTGGGTTTTCATGTTTAGGTTTAGGTTTAGGTTAGGGAGTTGAGATTAGGATTAGGTGTAGGTTTAGGTTTAGGGATTTGAGAATACATTAAGGTTTAGGTTTAGGAAATCGGGTTCGGGTTCAAGATCGGGTTTACATTTGGGTTTTAAGTTATAGGTTTAGGTTATAGGTTTAGGTTTAGGTTATATGTTTTGGGATTTGAGAATAGATTTAGGTTATAAGTATAGGTTTAGGTTATAAGAATAGGTTTAGGTTATAAGTATAGGTTTAGGTTTAGGTTTTCTATTTAAGTTAAGGTTATAGGTTTAGGTTTAGGTTATAAGTGTAAGTTATAGGTTTAGGTTTAGGTTAGGTTATAGGCTAAGGTTTAGGGAATTGAGTTTAGGTTATAGGTTAAGGTTATAGGTTATAGGTTAAGGTTTAGGTTTAGGTTAAGGTTTAGGTTTAGGTTTAGGTTATAGGTTTTGGGATTTGAGAATAGGTTTGGGTTAAGGATATAAGTTTAGGTTTAGGAAATCGGGTTCGGGTTCGGGTTTAGGTTTAGGTTTGGGTTTTCAAGTTTAGGTTTAGGTTAAGGAGTTGAGATTAGGATTAGGTGTAGATTTAGGTTTAAGGATTTGAGATTACATTTAGGTTTTAGGTTTAGGTTTAGGTTTTTGGTTATATGTTTAGATTATAGGTTTAGGTTTAGGTTATAAGTGTAGGTTATAGGTTTAGATTTGGGTTAGGTTATAGGTTAAGGTTTAGGGAATTGAGTTTAGGTTATAGGTTAAGGTTTAGGTTTAGGTTTGGGTTAGGTTATAGGTTATAGGTTATAGGTTATAGCTTTAGGGAATTGAGAATAGGTTTAGGTTAGGTTATAGGTTATAGGTTATAGGTTATAGGTTTAGGGAATTGAGAATAGGTTTAGGTTATAGGTTTAGGGTGTGGTTTAGGTTAAGGGTGTGGTCCCTGTAAATACAGATATATACACAGCCTGTCCAAATGGTCATGCCCATCCAATGTTGTCCATAGGAAATGGATAGCTTCATTATGGTCGTAACAACGGTTCCCACCTTCCAGGGACCCCTGCTCATCCGGATAGCTCCGACGCACATCTGGATCTGCTCCATTAATTTTGAGCAAATACATAAACACGGCCTGTCCAAATAGTCAGGCCCCTCCAATGCTTTCCATAGGAAATGGACAACTTCATCATGTTCTTAACAGTGGTTCCCACCTTCCAGGGACCCCCGCTCATCCGGATAGCTCCGACGCACATCTGGGTCTGCTCCATTAATTTCGAGCAAATACATAAATACGGCCTGTCCAAATGGCCAGTTCCCTCTAATGTTGTCCATAGGAAATGGACAGCTTCATCATGGTCATAACAGCGGTTCTCACCTTCCAGGGACCGCCGCTCAACATCCGGATAGCTCCGACGCACATCCGGGTCTGCTCATTTAAATAAAATGGATTATCAAGATCATTTAAATAAAATCAGGTCTAATCAACAATCTGACTGGATGATTCTATTAGTATTGTTGACGGCACCTCGAACCTTATTTAAATCCAAGTTGCAATCTGTGGCCACTGATGCTATTTATCTTTCTGTGAAGTTGGCGATGATTTTTGCATCAAACTCAGCGAAAGCAGCCCTAATGATAAAGAACATTTCTTTCCATGAATTCATTATCTCTCTCTCTTTTAATTTTTTAACTTTCCATTACAATAATAACTACCTGAAATCATGGCGTTTTCTTAAGATAGAAGTCCAATCCATCCCAACTTGTGCACCTGTTAGGACAAGTAATTCAAACAACAACCTGCAACACATTTAAATGCCTAATCAGTCTCACTCCAGTCTTATATATTGAATGCCTAATGTACAGTCTCTTGAATTGGTGCAAACTATACCTGAATTGAGTGTAATGAATCTACATCTCTTCTGCTATTGAGTGTAATGAATCTACTTGAAGAACCCCATCCAGGAGCTCTGGTCGGTCGATAGAAATCAAGCTTGTGCTCTATTTTCTTTCCAACTGTTGTCATCTGAAGACTTCTTAATAGGGGAAGAACTCCAAACAGGAGATCTTGTTGGTTGATTCAACTCATCTTGTCCTCTATCTTCATTCCAACCACCAATATCTGAAGATCTCTCCGTATGGGTACCCTTTGGGTTCTGACTACCCCAGACAGAATTAGATTGACCATGCATCTTGTCCTTATCCCAAACATGTGGTTTGGTAGATGAATCATTCGGCTGGTTCCAACAATTTACATCTTGGGATTTAGCATCTTGAACCCTCTCATTTCCTGCATCATTTGATTTCCAACCTCCCCAGGGAGTAGATTGATCAGATTGAATGGGCTGCTTCATTGCTTACTTCTTTTTCATCAACATCTGCACCTAGACATTCATTGCTTACTTCTTTTTCACTAGAAATAGTGCTTACCAAATGGAGGAAATCATACACATCTGTTACGACATCTAAATTTGATGCCACCTAGCAAAAAGAAGAAAGAAGGTGATTCATATTTATGCTTATGAAACAAAGTCTAATAGTTTACACAACTAGGTTATTAAACTAATAAATTCTAAGAAAAATAGCAAGTGCCAAGACTTATGGCATAAAAAAAAAATCGTTGCATGGATTAACAATCAAACAACAATGGTAAAGGGAAGAAAACTAACTTTTTTCTTGCTCCACATAATATGGAAAGGTGTTCCTGTGCCAACGGCGACATGTTTACCCCAAGAACATGATGCAACTATACTGGATAGTGGATCCGTGTGACACCTTTCAACTTCTCTCTCAAAACATTTAATTGGCCTCTGCATCCATAAAAATTATTAAGATTGGCTAAACCCTTACCAATAAAAATTAAGTATGACACAATGGTAATTCTTCCCTTGAACGTCATGGAATTTAATATCAACAGACATTGGCAAGACTCAACATTAATCCATCTTTACTTTAAACATTGGGCTTTAAATCAGGAGTTGTTAGGTTGATTCTCGAGTCATATGCCACATGTGTAAGGCCAGGCTAGGCCCGGACCTAGGCTCATGCCAGACCAAAGTCCAGGATGGGCCTAGCACAGAAGCGCCAAGCCTAATCCCAATACCAACGATTGGTGGTGTGGGCTTTACCAGTCCAAAAATTCATAAAATCCCTACTTTCCACTTGAATGTTTTTAATCTATCTGATTGATTAAGTGAACCTCACATGCACAAGAAATTGATATTTTAGAGGAATGGAGCCAGCAGTCTACATTCAAGATGGATGGGTTGCTCTAGAAAAAGAATTTTATAGATGAACTTGACTTCCATTTATATAACAGACCCATTCACAAATTGCAGAAGTATCAAGATCGATGAAATAATTTCCTGAAAGTTTGTTAATTCAACATCCATGTATAGCCCAGTCCCTCTATACAGTCGAACACATGCCAATCTGGCATACATGTGAGAGATCCAATACCCACCATACAGATTTCTTGGCACAAAAGTTAATACAGTAAAAACTCATGAGCAGGGCATATAGTATGAGACAAGTAGATAGAAACCATCCATTTGTTTCACACATTGTAGCTCACCTAATGAGTGGATGGCCTCATTTTTGGGCCAGGGTCCAGAAAAATATACATGACGAAGTCCACATGATGCATAAGCCCAGATGTTTACCACATGGTGCTAACTTAACATGTGTGCTGGTAGGTAGAGGGGCTGTATTATAGGCACATCAAATTTCTATTTTTTTTCCCTTTCCCTTTCAAGCAGTAGTTTTGGTTGAAAGATAAACTTAAAGCTGCAAATTCAATTTCACACATTTATAGATCAGAGTTATCATGTAAAATGTTGGCAATGAAAAATTTTAAACTGCTCAACTAAACAAAAGCAAAATCATTATTATTAAATGCTCAGCTATACACAGGTGATTAAAATCTAATGAAAAGACATCTAGTAAATTTAACCAGATCATCGAAATTGTGAGTCTCATAACTCATTATGAGTGGAGCATCTCATCTTATGACTAGCAGCCTCCACAACAACTACTACGGCCACACTAAACACATCCCATGTCTAGCAGTCTCCTCAGGCATTGCATGTTATCATACTCCTCAGCAACAAATGAGTTTATTGATCTGCTATTTATGACAAAGAATTATGAAAGGAAATGACTTCTCATAAAGATCAGAATTTTTTTATAAGTTTACAGACATGTATAAGGCGATCCATCTAGACAATCACATGTCTGAGAATGATACACATAAGCATGAAATCCAAGCCACATTGTCAAACATGGAGATGTGCAGATGGGCTGCCATAGACATGATCGTGGGCTTAAGCTTAGATGGGCCTGAGTCGGCAAGGGCCAAATTAGACATGAATGTGGATTGTGTGCGTGTGGCGTAAGTGTGTGGGGTTGTGTGTGCGTGTGTAAAAATTTTTAAAAAAAAAAAAGAAAAAAAAAAGAAGAATCCCATACAGGCTGATTAGGGATTTCAAATCCCAAATCCAGCTGTTAGGGTTTTTTTATTTGAACCCCCAAATCAAAAATCAGGGGTTTCGAATCCCAAATCCAGCAATTAGTGTTTTCTGATTTGAATCCCCAAATCAGAAATTAGGGATTTCAAATCCCAAGTCCCATATTGGGGATTCCAGTCATATACCCCATAATCCAGTTGAAATTAGGGTTTTTTTTTTTTTTTTTTTTAAGATTCGAATCAGTCAATTAGGGATTTTGAATTCGAACCCTAAATCCAGTTGCCAGATTAGGGATTCCATTATCATACTTGGAGTGAACTTCGATCGATCTCGTGACGGATGTGGAACTCTTCGCCATCATCCATTGCTATCACCTATGGAAATCCTCCACTCAAGCTCCGGCAGCCATGTCCGAGGCGAGAGAGAGAGAGAGAGAGAGAGAGAGAGAGAGAGAGAGAGAGAGATTGAGAGAGGGCAGAGGGAGGGCGGCGAGAGAGGGCAGAGGGCAGGGGTGAGAGAGAGAGAGAGAGAGAGAGAGAGGGCAGAGGGAGGGCGTGTGGCGAGTGAGAGAATGGGGGGAGATTGGGCTCGGCTCTGTTTTAAGCGCGCGCCCAATTTTGGGCGGTTCATGGGCGGTGCTCTGTGGGACCTACCATGATGTATGTGTTTCATCCATTCCGTTCATCCATTTTTAAAGATCATTTTAGAGCTTTATGCCAAAAATTAGAGGGATATAAATCTCAGGTGGTCCACACCACATGAGAACAATAGTGATTGGACATCCACCATTAAAATCCTCCTAAGGCCCATTGTACTGTTTATTTGACATCCAATCTGTTGATTTGGTCATACATGACCAGATGAAGGGAAAAAAACAAAAATCAACTTGATCCAAAACTTTTATGGCTACCAAAATGTTTTTAATGGTCGACGCTCATTCAACACTGTTTCCTGTAATGTAGTCCACTTGAGATTTTGATATATCTCGTTTTTGGTCTCATATTGTAAAATTATCTGTAAAAATATATGGACGGCATGGATGAAACACATACATCATGGTGGGGGCCAGAGAGCACCGACCACCAGCCATTGGCTAGTGTCAGGGGAGTAGTCAATCCGTTCCCAAGTGTACTGAGTAAATCCTATGGGGCCCACCATGGTTTATTCATTTTATCCACTCCATCTATCAATTTTAACATATAATTTTATTACATAAGCTAAAAAATGAAGCCTATAAAAATCTGAAGTGGACCACATCATAGAAAATAGTATAAACTGAACGTCTACCATTGAAAAATTTTGGGAGGCCACTGAAGTTTTGGATCAAGTTGATATTTTAGATTTCCCTTCATCCATGTATTTGTGATTTATTGAATAGGTTGGATGACAAATAAAAATCACAGTAGGCCATAAGAAGATTTCAATGGTGGAAATCATTATTCCTACTATTTCCTGTGGTATGGTCCACTTGAGCTTTGGATATGCTTAAATTTTGGGCTCAACCGCTAAAATGATCTGGAAAAATGGATTGATAGTGTGGATAAACCAAATACATTCACTGTGTCATTGCTAACTGGATACGGCAGGGTAGGATGCAATGTGCGTTGAAACCCTTTCGAGGGTCACAAAAGTTTCGGATCAATATGAAATTTGTTTTTCCTATTCATCCAAGTATTTGGACCACACCACATGAAATGGTGTTGATTGAATATCTAACATTAAAAACTTCTTGTGATTGAGCCAAAGTATGAGGTAGATTCAAAGTTCGAGTGGACCCCATCACAAAAAATAGTGGGAATTGAATGCCTATCATTAAAACCTTACTTTGGGCTGTAGAAGTTTTCAACCAAGCTAATATATATATTTTGCCCTTATTCCATGTCTGTATTAACTTATAAACAGGTTGGATCTCAAATAAACATCACGGCCGGCCCTAAAAAGGTTTCAATAGTGGGTGTCACTATCCCACTCTTTTCTATGGTGGGTCCACTTGAACTTTGGATCTGCCCTGTCAGTCAGATCATTCCATGGTGGCCCACGAGCTTAAAAATAAAGTCAATCCATGACTTGGGTGGGCCACACCACATACTATAGTTGAGAGGGTTACCCTCCCATTAAAACATTCATAATCATTTATTGGGCCCACCTAGATGTGGTTCATAGATCCAGCCCATTCATTATGTGTGTCCCACTTGGATGAGGAGTCAGACCAAGTTTCATACACATCCAAAACTCATGTGGGCCCCACCAAATGCTTTTATATATTTTAGGGATGTCTTGACATAGTTTTAGATGTTATGGCTCACCTGAGTTTCGTATACAACTGATTTTTGGACTTAAAGGGGACACATCAAATGCATGGTGTTGATGTTCTACATACATCATGGTGGGGCACACATAGATTAACCTCATGGGAAGTTCCCATTAGGTGACCTTATAGTACCATTTCACTATTTAGGTAACTCCTTCATAGGTGTTACTCTAACCGTGTAGGGCCCACCTTGATATATTTTATGTATATCGACACCGTCCATATATTTTTTCATCATATTTTAGGATGTGATTTCAAATCATAAGAACTCAATAATCTCGGGTGGGTCATACCAATCAAAACAATGATGAATAACAATTAAAAACCTTTTAAAGGCCACAAAAGTTTTGGATCAATTTGATCTTTGTAGTTTACCTTCATCTAGATCTTCTTTACATTATCAACAAGTTGGATTGCAAATAAACATTACTAAAACCTTACGATGGGCTATTTATAATTTTTAATGGTGAGGTACCATATTATCATTCTTTCTAGTGGTGTGGTCCACTTAAGATTTAAATCTACACAATTTTTTATACCCGGCCCAAAAATGGGTTGGAGAAACATAGGGGCGGCAAGGATATACAACACATCATCAAAATCTCACTTTTGTTATCTAACTTCTCAATTTTTCTTATCAAAATACAAAATCTAGTTTTCTTTTTTAAAATATATATTTTTTTTACAATTCGTCAATTTTTTCACAATTTTGTTTAATTTCTTAAATTTTCTTTTTCAAAATATCATTTTTTAAATCTCACTTTTGTTATATAACTTTTCAATTTTTCTTGTCAAAATACAAAATCTAGTTTTCTTTTTTTAAAAAAATATTTTTTTTTACAATTTGTCAATTTTTTCACAATTTTGTTTAATTTTTTAAATTTTCTTTTTCAAAATATCATTTTTTTAATCGAAATCTTGTTATATAACTCTTTAATTTTTCTTGTCAAAATACAAAATCTAGTTTTCTTTTTTAAAAAATATATATTTTTACGATTTATTAATTTTTTCACAATTTTGTTTAATTTCTTATATTTTCTTTTTTTAAATATCATTTTTTTATCGAAATCTTTTTTTTTTTTCAAAATTATCAACATTATTCAAAGTACTTAAATTTTTTTTTTCAAAATCTAGATTTTTACAAAATCACAGTTTTTTTTTTTTTTTTTTTTCAAAATCTAAATTTTTCCTAAACATTGTTAATTATTTTTTTAAGCTTCTCAACTATTTTTTTTTTTTGAAATTCATAATTTTTTTGTTCTTAATTTTTGACCTAAGCACCATCTCTAATGCAGACGATCTTTGACAGTCTCAAAAGACCGCTATAAGGCGGCTAAAGACCGTCTCAAATGCAGACGATATTTGACAGTCTCAAATTACCAGTAAAAGACGATCAATGGCCATCTCTAATGCAGACGGTCCTTGACAATCTCAGATTACCAGTAAAAGACGGCTAATGACCGTTTCTAATGCGGACGGTCATTAACCGTCTCAGATGACCGCATATAAGACAGTCAAAGACATCTTTTATTCCAGATGGTCGATAGTCGTCTTTTCTCCGCAGTTAACGACAGATTCTGACCATCTTAAATGATTTGTGGACGTTCAACATTTTAAGACAATATTAAGGACGGTCAAGAGCCGTCTAAAATTTTAGAAACAGTTTACGGTCGTCCATAAAGCGTCTTTAAACCAAGGAATTTTAGAGACGGTCTACAGCCGTCTCAAAATCCATCTTTTTTTTTCCATTTTTCACGTAGTGGATGAAAGGGGCATTAACATTAGTAAGGCGCAGTGAAGATTTTATGGGAGAAACAGAAGCAGAGGCAGCGAAGACAAAGGCTGCAGAGACGGACGCGACTGAAATAGAGGCAGCCGACACCGACATCCTATAGAGGGAGAGCAGCGTGAGGTGCCACGACCCTCATATGGTCATACCAGTCGAAGGATGCCATACCGTAATCGCAGGGCATACATTGTTAGGCACATGGATGAGCAGGACAGACGACTTACGCGACTGGAGCGGCTTTTTGAGGCCATCCAAAAGGGTATCGAGCAGGTCGAGCGTAAGATTGACAACCTTATTGCCACAATCACCTGCCGGCGTGATGATGTCCCTTCACCAGATGGCGGTCCATCTAGGTAGACTGGATTTAGTCATGTCTGTTGGCTTGTGCATCAATTATCTTTTTGGGATGCCAAGCCTATCGGATATTATTTTCAACTATTTCTTTAGATAATGGTGTGAATTTTACTATAACTGATGCAGGGGACATTGATTTTAGTACCGAAACTTAGGGTACTTATTTTGATAACAATATGTGGTGTTATGATGAAATTTATTTATGCACTTCATGTTCTCAATTTCATTTACCTTTCAAATGTTGATGGCGCTCAATGGTGTGCATTACGCCACTACAATCTCACTCCCAGATTGAGCGATATGACATGTTGATGATACCTGATTGATTGAGTTTTTCCAAGTTTTTATATTATGATTTGATTAGACAGTTTTGTAATTTCGTCATTGAAAAATCTTTAAACTGGGGGTTATTTTAAAAATCCAAACATGATGGGACCTTGAAAATCTTGGAATTTTGGATACGAAATAAAAAATCAGAACATGATGGGACCCAAGACAAGAACATGTCGTTATGGGCTATTGTGATAAGCTCATGTTCTTTTCATAATACATTAAAGATAGTGCTTTTATTAAATTTGTCAAGAGAGAGGTATTTGTAATAGTTCATTCTTATATATGCTTTTTCACCTCGTTGGTACGTAGGTTGTTAGAAATTACTCATAAATTGAATATGTGGCATAATTATAAACTATGTATTATCCAAAGTACATAAATTACATAAATTACACGATATGCTATACACCGAGTATCGAAAACTTACACGACCGGCGATTATGCCCGGTTTGTTTGCATCGCCCACACTTTATTGTTTTCGATTCCTCTCCACGCGATGAAATTCTAAGCTTTTTGGGTCTTCCAGCTGACCTCCTCTGTCTTGGGGGTTTAATCTGTGAACAATACTCCTTCATCCCCGCTGAAATTTCCTACTCGCTATTGTTGCGTACTGGATATACCGATTCGCTATACGTGGCGAGGTAATTATCCGCCATGTAGAATGGGGAGCAGTATGAGTAGTGAGGAAGATTGTAATTTATGCAGGCTGATAAGACATGCATACAAGAGTACCCCTTCACGCCAAACTCATGACACGTACATGAAAACTCACTGAGCTTCACTGTATCGTTATAATCTCTAACAACATAGTACTCATCTCGAGAAATAGCATGGCAGCGAACATCTCGTGCCTTCCACACGATATCCTTTAACTGTTTCTCCGTTGTCAATGGACCCACAAATGATGCCGCAGATTCTCGTCTCTTGTAAAACAATTTCTATTTCTTCAATGTTATAGCCTCTATCAATTTCGTAATGGGGTATTCACGTGCTTCTTTGAAAAGGGCATTAACGCACTCAGATATGTTTGTCGTGACCAAGTTGAATCTTTTTCCTGAAAAGTACGAAGATGCCCATCTCTCGTACCCTATTTCTGTAAGCCATGCATGTACTGGGGGATTAGCCATTTTGATATCATGCATTATTTTTTCAAATTTCACCCTCCTGCAAGTCTTCACAGCCCTCCAGTAATACATCTCCAATGACTTGTCCTTAAAAGTGTCCACCAAGTTTCTATAGATGTGGTATCCGCAATACCCATGGATTGCACGCAGGAAGACTTGAGGAAACTCTTTCATTAGACCTTTATGTCGGTCGGATATAATGACAAGACCCTCCACAGACTCTAACACATCGTTAAGGTAGGTAAGGAACCAATTCCAACTATTGTTGTTCTCTGATTCCCCGATGTCAAACGCAACTGAAAATATATGATTGTCCCCATCTAAAGTCGTGGCGATGAATAGAACACCCTTATAATTGCCCTTTAAGTGTGTCCCGTCAATGTCCAATACCCTCCGCAATGATTTCTAAAAACTTCGAATGCATTGTCCGAGAGCTACAAAACATCTCTCGAACCTGCAAGTCTGTTGGTTAACAAGCACGGCAGTAACTGTCCCTGGGTTGGCCCTCTTCAACTCATGCAAATACAAAGGGAGTTGATTGTAGGAGTCGTCGTAAGACCACATCACGTGATTAATTGCAAGCTACCTAGCATTCCATGCCTTCCAATAACTGATACGAATATTATATTTCTCTTGCATGGTGAAGATAATATCACGTGGCCTCAACCCTAGGCGTTGTTCAATGCGGCTAATAACCAGATCACACGCTAGCTTACTGCTGGCTTACCGGTGATCGGTCTTCATCCATGTCATGCCACACGTGTGTTTTGATGTATAAGTCCGTAGTTTGTATATACCCGTATCATTCACCCGAGATGCATGAACCCTCCATTTGCATGCATCTTCGAAGCACACCACGGTAAATCTCCTAGAATTTGAGTATATTACTCTATACTGGAAATTATTTCGAATTGCAAATTGGCTCAACACATACTGGCACTGACTCTTGTCCTTAAACATTTGCCCAACGGCTATATCGATCGGTTCACATAACAAATCAGTATATTCCAGCATTTTTGCATTGGTGAGGGCATCATCATCAAATAGCGCGAGAACTTGACGAGTCATGAGGTTTGATGTTTCGGGAAGGTCTCGAAGCGAAATGTCGCTTACACGCACAGATGGGATGGTGGATGATGATGACAAATCTATTTTTGATGCTAACGGCAGTGTCTTGTATTCATAATTACTGTTAATGTCAAGTGCACCACTGACTTGACTAGTCACGACGTTTGATGTTTGTGGCGGCTCGGTAATTGATCATTGCTTACTACCACTTGTAATGGAAAAGGATTGTATTTGTATTCGATGCCATACTCCTTAGCCACACTGTCCACATATGTTGTGGTAATGATTTGTTGCATTGTTTCGATGACTAACGGGATGAATTTTTTCGAATGCTCAAATTGGTAAGACAATAACTCTTTGACTTCTCATTTTCACTTTTCCCTTTTCTCCTTCTTTCCTCCCTCTTTCTCGTTTTCACTTCTCCCTTATCTCATTCTTTTCTAGCGTGCTTCGAAAGGTACGGACAGGGCCAGACATGACGCAGTCCGGCCGTGCTCGAGCCGTTGCTTGACGGAGAAGAAGACCTCCAATAATGACAGCTTCGAACTCCCTGTTTCTTCCTCCAATCTGAGAGCGTGGGATGGTTCGTATGGGTGCCATGGAGCTTGTAGAGGAGAGATTTCGAAGCTTCACCTTCGTTTGGGTGGTGGGTTCGCATGGAGAAGAAAACAACTTAGTTTTGGGTCTCTTCCTTTGTAAGGCCCTAGTACACAGTATAAACGGCTGGGATTTGTTCGGAGTCGGACGGTTAAGATGTAGGAAGGGCGAGCTCACGCGAATCACCGAGCTGGCGTGAGAATAGTTCCCAAATTTGGAAACTTTGTGTTTTCGGGACCCTCTTGCGTCGGTTGTTGTACGAACACACGTGCTCTTCTTCGTGTGAAAAGGTGTAAGTGCTATGATTGATTTGTAACGCCCTGAAATTTGAGGGTCGAGTAGCAAATCAACTCTCGAGTTCCAAAACATCACTTATTTAATATAGATAATGATGATTAAATGTTGTCTGTGTTAGAGCAATAAACATGAGTGAGATTATACCAAAACAGTAATTCATACTCCAGATCAATTGTATAAAGGCAAGCGAAAGACTGAAACTGTATATATATGTATGTAAAAGAACAAAACTATCTCAATCTCTAGAGTATGAACCCATCTGAGTCACCATATACATATATCTGTTTTATGAACAAAATGTCAAAAGTACAACTAAGGAAGTGAGCCCTGTAAGTCCCGTCGATCCAGGCAGTCTAGTCAAAGCCGCCAGAATACTGCATAAATGAGAACTCATCCTGGTCCTCGTCGTAGTCCGGCTCAACCTCCTGAGTCGTCATCTCATCTGTACCTAACACAGAGTCTGGTTAATGTATACAACAACATCCCGTAACGTGGGAGTGAGTAGCTAACTCAGTGGAACAATAAAGCATAGGTTAACATGTTATCAATGCAGTCAAGCAGTAATGATAAAGCAGTAAAACCAAACACTCCTAACTACTCTTTTTAATGCAAGTATGAATGCAGTCATGATGTACGCCCTCACCACACACTCCCTCGTGCAACACCATCTTACGTTCGTGGCATGCTTTCATCCCTCAGTGCTCCACATCTTCCAGGCACATGCAATGCGATGATGAGCATGATTACCGAGTTGTTATTAGTCCATTTCAAATAGCAGGATTGGGAAACTAAGGTACCTCCCTTGTATCATTCCCAAACAAGGATCCTGTCTAGGGTCGTCACTCCTAGTTAGTCTCATACGATATTATGGTTTGAGAGGCATCGCGAAGGCATCACAAAGGGCTCGTCACCCGTCAGCACGGATACAGATCTCACCGTATGCGGCTCAATCGCTGGCCGTCAGCTCGAATATAGGTCTCACCGTACTCGGCTCAATTGCTGGCCGTCAGATCGAATACAGGTCTCACCGTACTCGGCTCAACTCATGCTCTAGTTGCTGCGAAGGGCTCATCGCCAATCACAGACTTTAGAGTATACTCGAAGACACTACGAAGGGCTCGTCGCCCATCAGCACGAATACAGGTCTCACCGTATTCGGCTCTTGTCGTAGGTGTCGACAGCTCAAATACAGTGTCCCATACTACCGTATTCGGCTCACGAGTCTGGTTGTTCAATGGTCACTACGGGGAGGCACGTGGCCCTAGCGTAGGACGACAGCTCGACCACGGTGTCCCATACCACCATGCCCGGCTCATGAGTCTTAGTGGATCAAGGTACCATAGTTAACGGGATTTCACTGGTAAGTTTGGTACCCTATGTTCAAGCAGTAGCGTCCAAACATGGTGAACATACATAAGACATAACGGGTTACTTGACGAGCTTGGCTAGCTCGAGCGCACAACAAGTTGAACGATATGAAACGCATAAGCACTTCGTGTGGCCAACCACTATCGCCAACCGAAGTACGACTCGGGTTCGTCGAACACATCTCACTTGGCGAAATGAATCTCAACCACGATCTCAAGTTTGGTACCGAATGTCTGGACTATAATCATAGTCCCAAACTCAATCAATCCTTATTTAGAGCATGTAGAGTAAAGCATATTAAACAAAGTAATTCAAGCATGTTAACAAGCATATCATAAAGCATGTTATAAAGCACTATATAAACAGGAATACAAACACATATATTTCATAAGTAAGCGGTTAAAGTAGACAACCAACATAGAGGAAATCATATACGTTTCTAAGGTAATTGAGAATCCCATCTCAACACCTACCTAAGGCACTATCATCCAAGCACTTACTCTCATAAGCATTTTCACAAACACTTAGAATACACTATTTCACATACATAGTGTATATTAGCAAAACATGTATTAGGGCGAGTCCTTTCGCCAAACAAGTAATTTATGCATATATAATATGTTCATACAGCAAATAATCATGGCACACACATCTCCAAAATTTATACATATACCGTACTTTCTAGAATACACTATTTCAACATACATAGTGTATATTAGCAAAACATGTATTAGGGCGAGTCCATTCGCCAAATCAGTATTTTATCCATACATAATATATTCATACAAAAAATAATCATGTCAAACACATTTCCAAAATTTATACGTATACGGTACTTTCTACAAATACCTAGAGTATGTAAAAATTCATATTCTTCATCTTTAATTGAAATGAAAAACAGACAGCACTTTGTACATGTGCAATTGCATGCAGATCATGAATCTATCATTATCTGACATTGAAAGCATTGAAAACTGTAACCTATACACCTAAAGTCCTCACCTTTCATCTTAGAATCGTAACGAATCAGCTAGGTTTGCTAAGCTTCCGTATTCGGCAGTTTGGTAGCCTATAGAATGACATAGGTTAGCTATTTCATAACCTACAACCTTCACAACTCCAAAACAGATTAGGGTTAGGGTTTCTTACCTAGAAACAAAGTCGGATTCACCGGGAAAGCAATGAGAATGGGGTGGTGCAGCTTGTGTAGCGGCAGGGAATAGTAGTAGGGAGTTTCTCCCACTTCTCTCACACTTTCTCTCTCTTTTCTCTCTTCTCTCTCTAAGGTTTCTCTCAAATTCGTATGGCTGTGAGAGAGAGGGTTCTAAGGTCCTTATATAGCCTAAAAACACACCGAAATAGACTTATGGTCAAGGTATACTTAGGTTATAACCAAAGTGACCCTTTTCCAGCTCAACGGAGCACTTCTGGCGGGCCTCCTTGAGCCAAAGGTCGGACTTAAGCTCACCAACCTTGGATCTAGGTGGAGTTAAGCTTTTGTTCCAATAAAATTCTCAGATCACGCGTGGCGGACCAGTTTCAGTTCAACGGTCAGCGGATCTCGATCTGAAATTGCAAGTACATGGATATGTTTATGAAATTTTTCCTGATCCGAGGGTGTATTTGGGTCAGATTATGACGGTCTGGTTGTTTACAAAATGTCCGCAAGAGACACATGCCAGATTACTATTTGAGATATTTTATTTGTAAAGAAAACCAAGCGTTCTCACACTCCTCGCTCCGGACTCAAGCGAACAGCCGTGGGACACTGTCTGGATTTAATTTCTAAGATGGTTGTCAAGCCCAGCGAAGCGGTCCTAAGTCTTTAACTTTGTATTATTTGGACTCCCGATGTGCGGTCCAGATCTGATATGGAATTTCAATGTGCTCCCGAGAGCAGTCGGGTAATGAGTTTGATTCTAGACTTTAGGGTAACCTAGCGTCAACGATTCTACAAGTTTTGGGTCTTGCAGATCGTATTTAAAGCGATTCAAATGGATTTCATGGGTAATCTAGTTTAACACTTAATTAACTTTGTCAAATTTCTAAAGGATTTGATCCTAAACTATTTCTGTCTGAAGTGGTACTCGGGCCATTGCACGGAAATTTTCGAGTCGTTACATGATTGCTCCTTTGTTTATCAAATTTTGTGGTGCCAAAAACACTATCTGTGTCTTGTGTAGCATGAGAATATATATATGTTTGAGGCACTGTATCACATTGCTTCAAGTTGAGAATGAAGCTCTACTTCAAGACATGCAAGGTCAGGTACATTGTCCACTCCTGTAAGCTTCAAAGTTCAGAGTCTTTGAAGAGCTCATCAAAAGGCAAGTTCTTGTTCAAGTCTCAAGTACAACTCAAGACTAAAGTACAAGATGAAGTATAATTCAAATCCAAGCTTTAGAAGATCTCAAATTCAAGCTACACTAGATATCAAGTTTCATAATCTTCGAAGGTCAACCATCACCTGAAGAAATGAAGTCTCAATGTCCTTACTTCACATTCAAGGTATGAAAGACCTTAGATTGACCTTAGGATAGGTCATTTTATATACATAATTCAAATTGAATCATTTTATAAGTGTTTGGTCTGTTCTACGACTAGTCCTGGACCCTGTTCGACTAGTCCTAGAACTGGCTCGACCAGTCCAAGAAATTCCAAGACTAGTCCTAAGTTGTTACAAATTTTCAGAATTTTTTGGTTGGGCTACGACCAATCCTAGAGACTGCTCGACCGGTCGTAGGAACAGTGCTGACTCATTCACGACTAGTCCTGCAACTACGACTCAAACTCCAGCAATGAATTCTGGTGTCTCACGACCAGTCGTGGATGCCTCACGACCGGTCGTGAAGTGCCTACGACCAGTTGTGGAACGGTTTTATCTGATCGTACTTAAAATTTCAAAATGCAGTTCGTCTTACGACCAGTCGTGGTGGCTACACGACCAGTCGTAGGCATGGTTTCTCCAACTATAAAAGAACACGAATTTCAGAGTTTTATATCTAATTCAAGTAAAATCAAGGCATCACTCTGAGAGATAAGTCTGCGTTTTTTTTAAGCTACATTGTGCATATTTAATATTATCTTTTTTTAGCTTTGTCAATTTAATTTTGTTTCTTTATTCCAATTTGATTTGAAAAGAGGAATTGTTGTATTCCTTCTTCTTGGAATCAAAATCAAATAGAGCTAGCCCAACTGGTTTAATTTAAAATCAATCTAGAACCTAGAACCATGTCAAAGTATTGGACAATTGAACTTCTATATTCGAACTTCTACTCCGATTGGTTCTTCTGGGCTACAATAAAAGGAGAAATCCAAGTATTTTACCTTTGTGTAAATCTTTTATGTTTTGGTTTCTTTTGAGATTGAGCCAGAAAAATCTCATTGTGTTGGTTATCTGAGGAGAGCCAAAAAACTCAGAGTGGGGTTTTTTGAATTGTGTAAGCCCTTTTGAAAGACACAATTGTGAGGGTTTTAGGTGAACCTAAGAAGCCTATTTTCATAGTGAACACTAATATCCCCTGTGTGAGGATATTAGGAGTGGAGTAGCAAGTTGTGTGGCTGTTGTTTAACAGTTGGTGTACACACAGGCGAACCACTATAATTCTTTCTGTTTGGATGTGTGATTTATTTTTCCTATCTTTTATCATTCAAAATTGTGGGATGTATGTGTGGATGTGAATGTTGTAATCTTTTACATTTCAAGCATTGTGGGGAATGTTGTAATAAATTAGATTTCATTTCCTTGCTATTTATTCTTCTGTATCTAGTTTGTGTTTTTGATACAAAGACCTTTCTAGGAATCAAGTTGTCCTACCATAAACCTTGCTTTTTGGTGTAAGGTTGTCCTTAGAACAACATTTGTATCAATCTTTCAATACTCATACATTTAAGGTTGCTTTACATTTCTGTATTGTAATTTGTTTAAAGTGTTATCTTTCCTTTATTCATTTAAATTCGTTGTTAAAGTTTTAATTTAGGATAATCCTATTCACCCCCCCCCCCCCCCCTCTAGGACTCATAGGTAGGCCTTTTCAAAAGGCTAGGGTTTTGGTCAGCCTCTAGTCACGCACACGATGGACGGTATGGATTGTGCACATGAGTACAATGGTGGGCCACATTTGCAGCACATCGGACGTTCGTCCGTCGGTTGGTAGAAATAGACGGAAAAAGAGAAAAACTTCCCATGTTAGGGAAGCACGGGTTAGCTCTTGCTGACCGGCCAGGGGCTTTTGGTGCACAGCGGGTGTGCACCAATTTGTGTACAGGCGACCCATCAAGTGGGGTCCACCATGATGTTTGTAATAAATCCACACCGTTCATTCCACTTGGTGGGCCCTGTCATAGCCTTTGACCAAAGATGGGGCAGATCCATGGTCCAGGTGGGCCATACGAGTCGATTCTTAGCTCTAACGGTGGCTTTCCATTGTCTAGTGGTCGGATCATCCCTAGATTGGACGTCAACGGTCAAAAGACATTAATGGGCCATTTGTGAGGCTTCCATCCTGTATTTCTGGTCAATTAATATAAAATTTATCACTATTGTGCATTACTTATAGTTACCTTAATTAAAACAATTTACACTTATATAAGTATAATTTAAATATTAACATACTACTACTTACATGTTATTGGCCATACATTTTCTAGTGTATGATTTATAATATACAATATGATACTATACATATGTATGAATTGGAAATTGTATAACACTATATTTAAAATTGTATTGTTAAGTAATATACGACTTTATTAAATTATCTAATAATTTTTATATACGTATTTATAAAAGATACTTAATATTACACTAATATTTATAATTCAATCATATGTTGTAAAATTATTATTCATTATGTTTATTTATTATAATATTATTTTCATAATATTTTTCATACATTAAGTACATACACATCACTTTATTTCAATACATTTTCAACATTATTTAATTGGTAATTAAATCATCAAAATACATCCATAACCCTTTTGACCTATGTTTGTGTAGAATTTATAATAATTAATAAAAATTTATATATTTATTAAATATATTTCTGGATGGTTTGATTCATCTATCGAGGTGATCAAAGTCCTAACGACAGGTTGTGTTGGCGATGTGATGGCTCATCTCGAACATCAATGGTCGGATGGGTCAACATATGGATGGAGGCTGTAATGTACGTGAATATTTAAGTAGGTTAGGTTTGCATTCATACTAAACTAGATTACATGGTAACACCCGAGCACTAGAAAGTTCAGGGTGTTACATACATGCTAATATTTTCGTTATTATTAGTCTATTATATTTCAATACACATCTTATTTTTTGTACTTATGATTTTATTATTTATATATGCAGAGTTATTTATCGTAAAGAACTTCATTATATATATATATATATATATATATAGGACATATAGGACAACTACTCCTTTAAAAGTTGCGTTGTATAACATGCAATCTATTTGGAAGAGAGAAATCCAATGTATCTTGTTAGCTTGAGTAATCGGAAATGACATGGACCAATAAGACCCGACGGTTGTGGAATTTCTTATGCCTTCAACACAAACAATCCACACTCGATTATAATTTATAAGTAACTTATATATTGATCGGATTCAGGTTGGGTCGGGCAACCCGAGCCCGACCCAAGTTTTATCGGGTTGGTGTTTGTATAGCCCAAGTTCAAGACCAAACCTGATACATCCTACCCAACCCCAACCCAATGTCGAGTCGGTCACGGGCCGGTCAAGTTGAACCTGCCCGACTTTCAACCCCATTAGAAGGCTTTCACAGTCAGAGAGGACAATGGGTCCACTGTGATTATTGATGTTGACCGTTGAAACCTTTCTTTGGTTCACTTTTGGAGCCATTGGACCTGTTTATAAGGTCATGCATCCAAATCTATGCTTTGGATATGCATCAATCTTTGGGCATGCACCCAAATCTATGCTTTGGATATGCAATAATCTTTGTTCATGCACCCATATCTATGCTTTGGATATGCATCAATCTTTGGCTCATGTCATAACATTAAAAGAAAAAATAGATGGACATAGTGGATAGGATACTGTAACGCCCCGAATTTCAAGGGCCGAGTAGGAACTCGGCTCCCGAATTCTCGGGTGCCACGTATGCCCTCATGGGCTCTAGATTTCAACAAATTTGGGTTTATTTAAAACAATGACGGGTTTAGCAAACCATAAGCATGAGAATATCGTAAAATATAAATACAAACCACTAAACAGGTAAGATATCCAAAATACAATACCAAGAAAATTCAACCGGGAGCTAGACCCACCTAGATAAATGTTCCACAATGACTAGGGCCCTGACCCATGTTACGCGATCATCCAAACATAAACTAGAAGAAACCGCCGAAGTCTGGGAGTTCGTCCGCTCCTCGTTGTCGTCGGCACCGACATCGTTCAGTGCGTCCTGCTCCAAGGTACCTGCATCTATATCGGATTTTAGTTGGTGTTTTAGAACACCGTCCTAGAGTGGGAGTGAGTAGTTAACTTAGTGGTACCATTAGCAATGGGCCACATAAATTATCATGCATAGAATACATTTAATGAATAGCAAACAGCATAGAACCCTTGATACTGTTGTTAATGCAAATGCATGGTTATGATATGATGCATGCTCTTCTCAAACCAACACTCCCTTAAGCGACGACATCTCACGTTCGTAAATGAACCAACACTCCCTCAATGCGACCTCGACTGCATAATCGCTAACAATAATAAATGTAATACCATGGAACATATTAGCCAGGTTGATTAGTTAAGTTCATTCATTCAGCGGGTTCAGAAAACCGGAATACCCTAATGGAGTTATTGTCCTAACTCGATCGCGCGGGTCAAGGGCCATAGTCATGTGACTCTCACGACCCTTAGTCCTATATTAGGGTTGTCAATCCCGAAAAGTAGTATAAACATAGACGAAATAGATTGGGACTTAAATGTCTTACTCGCAGTCACTGTAGGGAGGTCGTCACCCCAACACAGGCCGACAGCACGGGTACAGTGTCCCATATACCGTTCTTGGCTCACGAGTCCAAGTGCTCAATGGACACTACGGGAAGGCTCGTCACCCCAGTGTAGGCCGACAACACGGGTATAGTGTCTCATACCACCATCCCCGACTCATGAGACTTTGTGGGCCGAAAATATATATGATACATAGATAGATGTATACGTGGTGGGCCCCACATGGTACCCACCTATGAAGCGAATAAACTGTGTATGTATGCACTAGGATGTTAAAGCAGAGGGTATTTTATATATATAGCTAAACGCTCACCTACCAACCAGTTCACATGAACTACCTGCAAAATTTTGAGATCTCATCATATCTGATGAGTCTCGAAAGTCTGAATGGTCCACATAGAGCAGAACCTCATGAAACCCCCTAGTTCCAATTTTCTTCCCTTGATTTGAAGTTATCTTCGCTATAGGCCACCGGAATCTTAGATCAGTAAGAAAATTCACCCCCTAAGGTTTCTTGGGATTCCACATATTATGGACCATTCGGATTTGACACCCATGTCACACGAGTAAAGGTGCACATGCGCGTTGGTGCATAGGTGAGCATGCCTCATATTTATATACTATGCAAATGGCATGGTGGGTCCTACCCGTGTGGACTCACCTAATGGATATCCTCTACATTTGAGCCGTCCATCTGGTGGGCGGACTCATCCTAGGAATTTGAGGAGGAAATTGGGCTGATGTAGTAATCAAGTGGGCCTTGACTAGACCTAGTTGATTAAAATAAGGGACTCATGCTTGTGTTTGGTCACCTTTGATTACAGCCCAAGACAACCTTGATTTAGGGTTTTCCAAACCTCCACCTAACCCCAAGTATTTAACCTTGTCGCTCACTATCCATTATGAATGAAATTGTACAGGGAGATACAGTTGTAATGCCCTGAAAATTGGGGGTCGAGTAGAAACCCAACTCCCGAGTTCTAAAACATCACTTATGCAATATAGATAATGATGATTTAATGTTGTCTATATTAGGGCATTAAATATGATTGGAATTATACCAAAAACGGCATATCATACTCCCAAGGCATTTAAATTGTACAAACGGAAGACTGTAATAAGTATATAAATGATATAAAAGTGATAGTAAGTCCTCAGAGTATGAATGTCACTAGGTTAACAATTATAAGTTTTGATTTTAAAATGTACAAAATGAGAAAGTGTAATGTCTTCTATCCCAAATACCATAGCCCCGTCAATGCAATTCCAGGTCTACATAGAACCGCTAGAGAGTTACATGTACGAGAACTCCTCCTCAACATCATAGTAGTAGTCCGGCTCTACTTCATATGCATCGCCATCACCTGCAGCTAAGATAGTCTGGTTGGTGTTACAAGCACTGTCCCGTAACGTGGGAGTGAGTAGCTAACTCAGTGGAATCATAGAGCAAAGATTAACATGTTATCAAATCAATCAAGCGATAATGATAAAGCAAGCAAATCAAACATTTCTAAGTACTGTAATTAATGCAAGGATGAGATGCAATAATGATGCATGCCCTCGCCAACATACTCCCTCATGCGACACCATCTTACGTCTGCGGCATGCTTTCATCCCTCAGTGCTCCACTTCTTCCAGGCACATGCAGTGCGATATGAACATGATTACCGAGTTATTATTAGTCCTTTTCATACAGCAGGATTTGGGAAACTAAGGTACCTCCCTTATATCATTCCCAAACAAGGATCCTGTCTAGGGTCGTCACTCCTAGATAATCTCATACGATGATACGGTTCTAGGTCGTTGTAAAGGGCTGTTACACGCACTCGTTGCACCGCTCCCCCATCACCTTATCAATACAGGCCTAGTTTATAATCTGTTTACTATGGGAAGGCTCGTCGCCTCTCCGCAGATTCAGAGTATGCTCGAGGTCACTACAAAAGGCTCGTCACCAATCAGTGTAGGCCAACAGCTCGAATACAGTGTCTCATACCACCGTATTCGGCTCACGAGTCTGGGTTGCTCACTGGTCACTACGGGGAGGCTCGTGGCCCCAACGTAGGCCGACAGCTCGACCACGGTGTTCCATACCACCATGCCCGGCTCATGAGTCTTAGCGGATTAAGGTACCAAGGTTGATAGGGTTTTACAATGGTAACTTTGGTACTTTAGGTTCAAGCAGTTATGACAATTACAAGGTGAACATACAACGGTCAATCGGGTTACTTGACGAGTTCGACTAGTACGAGCGCCCGTTGAGTTGTATGACATGAAGTGCATAAGCACTTCATGTGGCCTAACCATTGCCGACAAGCAATGCACGACTCGGGTTCGTCAAACATGTCTTGCGTGGCGAATAGAGGCCAACCACGAGCTCAAATCTGTTACCGATTGCCTGGACTATAACATAGTCCCAAACACATTCCATATTAACCAGTAAACATGTACAGTAGCCAGAACAGAAATAACCAAATAATTTAAGCATATTTCCCAACATGTTATAAGATACAACATGAACAAGAATCCATATGCACGCATTTCAAAGTAAAGCGACTAAGTTAAATAACTTGCATGGAGGAAATCATAAACATCGCTAAGGTAGTTGAGAATCCTATCTCAACACCCAAGTAAAGTATTATTTACTACGTATATACTCATACAAGCATTTATACAAACACTTAGACTACACATATTAGCCTACACATCATATGTTGGCTAAAACCTGTATTAGGGTGAATCCTTTCGCCGAACAGATACTGCATCCATAACTCGCATGTATATACGACAAATACTCATGGCAATCATATTTACAAAATTTATTCGTATACGATATTTTCTACAAATACCAAAAATACATAAAATTCCATATACTTCGTATGTATTCGAAATGGAAAACGGACAGCATGTTCTACATGTGAAATAGCATCATCGTCAATAATCTACCATTAGCCGACATTGAAAGCTTTGAAAAATGACAACCTAAGCGTCTAAAATCTGCACCTTACGCCGTAGAAGCGTAACGAACTCAACAAAGACTCTAAGTCTTCGTATACGTGGAATATCAACCTGTAATACAAGCTAGGTTAGCTATCTAACTACTAGCATCAATGGAAACCCTAAAACAAGTTAGGGTTAGGTCTTTCTTACCTAAGAACGAAGTTAGAATCGTTGGAATGACGATTTGATAGCAGGAAAGAAGCACGTGGATTAGCAGAACAACTGCTAAGAAGAACCTCTCACTCTTCTCTCACTTTCTCTCCCTTTTCAACTGCACATCCTATGAACATGTTGTCGGTTGACAGCCTAAGATTCTGGTCCATAGAGCATGAATGGTCTTATAGCTATCCTAGAAGATCTCCCCCATTAGTTGAGTTGGTATGCGGCTATCACATAAAACTCCAAAGGCACATCTCCACTTCATCCATCCAGCTCTTACTCTACAAGCAACATCCCTCATCAATCTCACCACTCTCATGAATTATCAACCAAGATATAGAAAAAAACTTCTCAGAACTCAAACCTAAAGTCTAACCCATTTTCTTCAAAATCTCTCCTTTCACCACCTCATTCTTCAACTTTTTCTAAGTCCTTTCACACTAGACATAAATCCTAATGTATAAATGATGAAGAATAATACTTAAACAAAAATTTACTATAAATAGTAAATATATGTATAAATTAGACTTTTGACCATTCAGTTTATGGAATCTCGTGAAATAAATAGGTTAGTTAGATTGAATAGCGTCTCCTACCCCAAAATCATATGTTACACGTCCAATAAAATCATTTCAGTTTGCAAAATGACCCGAAATGACTCAAAATGGAGTCGGGGGCCTACCCACGCATGTCCAGGGCTACCTAGGGTGGGACCCATATGTTTTTGGGGCCTAGGGGGAACGAGGACCTCGCCCATGTGGCAAGCCCTCGCCCACCTGTCTAGGGAGTGACGAGGCCCTCGCCCGGTCGGCGAGGCCTCGCCGGTCAACGGGCTGGCCCGAGTGGGCCGGTCGGGCTGATTGCATTTGGGGGCTAGGGTTACCCCCTGATGTATGGGTCGTCCCTTAAACCCCCCCCCCCCCCCCCCCCCCCCCCCCCCCGAAATGCCTACTTCCTTCACAAAACCCACCTCCAAGCTCTCCCTTTCCTTAGAAATTGTTGTCCTCTCTCTCAAATCTCTCTCCCAATTGGCCAACCCCTCATTTTCGGCCACAACCTATCCACATCCATTGTTCGCAGTAATTCCTACCTCCCTACCCTCTCCATTCTCTCTCATTTGGGCTCTTACATGCCTCATTTGGAGCTCAAAAATGTGTAAGCTCCCTAACCCATCCTACCTTTCCATTTTTCATCTTCAATCATTGTCCTTTGGGCCTCTACAACGTCTGTTGAGGCCCCAATTCATGGAGAACCCAAAACTCTAGCCCCTTCTCTCTCTTTTCTTCCCTTCCCATGGCCTTTTTCGAGATCATTATGGTCGTTTCCTCTATGTCAACCTTTTTCTCTCTCTCATGGGAAAGGGAAAGGGTGCCCCTCCTCCGTCGCCAGACTAGGATGCATAGTCATCCATGTCGTTGTCTCGTAGATGTTTGTTGTTGCGTTAGGATCTTTGTGTTTTCATGTTGATGGAATGTGTAGAATGTTTGACAAGTCATAGTTGTACTTGACAAGTGCGAACTCCTTCCACCCCTCAACCATTACTCCTCTTGGCCTCACCATTTCACACCCATATGGGCACAACGATCCACATTTTTGTGTCCCATAACTTTCACAACCTCCAAATGTTGGGACGTTTAGGGCCTGTTCGGCCAACTGCATTCGGTGGGATTATGGTGGATAGAATTGTAAAAGTAACAATAAATGTATGTGTAAGGTATGGTCCCTGGATTGGGTGTATCCCATGTTTTCCAATGCCATGTTTGGAATGTATGCAATGAAAAGTATATCCCGGGTTTTCCTGTCAAATTACACTTAACAATTCCTCATCATGGGATATGGAAATCCCATCTCACACTTTCCAACACAAGGCTCATTTTTCTAAAGCCTATAAAATTAATTTTTATCCCCACCCACCCTCCAACCAAACATGCCACTCCAAATCCCGAGGTGGGATTAGTAATACCGTCCCATTTAATACAACTTAAGACCACTGGCCAAATAGGCCCTTGGAGTTTTGGACCTAGAGTGGTGCTCCTAGATTTCGACAGACCTGACCATATAGGAAATTCGACAAATTAATAATGTGAACCCTAAGACCCTCTTAGTTGGTATGAGCATATGTGAAGTGCTCGAGCGTAGTCATATTCTAGTTCGGGCAACTCAATTCCGATCAGACAACTTTGACCCTAAGCGATAAGACAATTTCTTATATTAGAAAGGGTATAAAATCATCTAGTGTATAAGCATAGACTCTGGACTTCAACCAGTGTATTACCGCTACTCCTAAAATTAAGACTAGACTACTGGTTAGGCTAAGAAAGGTAAATGACTAATTAATTATGCTAAGCCAATTGAATAATAGACTTAGTTGTTTGGCTTAACCGACTCAGACCCACTACCCAACTTTCCTTCCATGTTGACCCGACCACTTGCAACTACAAGTTTATAACTTCGTCTTTAAGAAGTATTAGGAGTATATAGCCGATAGAGACTTTGTGTTTTAGGCCTAAGGAATTGCCCACATGGGCAACAGACAGTTAGGAATTAGGTCCCAAATCACATGCCATGTCGGCATACATATTGTGCATATGAACTTCGAAAGATAGCTTACCTGTTAAGCTAGACATGATTAAATAGGGTAAGTCTGGACCGTGGCAAAACTCCTTGGTAGAATTAGGCATCTTTCCACAAACTCACACCTGCCCCTGAAATCAACCACAGTACCCATCATCTTTAGTTCCTTTCTATAATCATAGGTACCAATGCCATAATACGCATCATCGATGAAAAGAAGACCAATATATTGCTAAATCGCTTCCCATGTCATACCAAGGATAGGTCTCAAATTTCAACTCGTTCTGACATACAGATCGATGTACAAATTCTTGAACCCTAAGAATAGAAACAATTTTAAGGGGGGTAGACCAGTTATGAACCCAGTTCTGTTAAGTAGGTATACACGTCTACCCGCTCATAGGCGCAGCGGAAGCATGGTTGGCCCTTGCCCCACTGGCCCAGGATCGAATGGAATTGATCCAAACTATACGTACAGAATAGACCGGGTGCGAATTAAATTACAATAGCCAAGGTCAATGTATCTACAACTGTGCTCGTTGAATACGAACATAATAGAAGCCTGTTCTACTATAAGAAACCGTTTTAGGATGATCTAGTAAGATTTGACTCACCATTTCCTTGGACATAGATAATATCGAGGACTCTCTTAGACCAAGACCTAAAGTGTAACATCCCGAAAAATCGAGGGTCGAGTAGTAACTCACCTCTCGAGTTTCCAGAACATCACTAATGCAACATAGATAATGATGATTAAATGTTGTCTGCATTAATGTAGTGAACATGAGTGAGATTAAGCCAAAACAGCATATCATACTCCAGAGACAGTTAATTTACAAGCGGAAGACTGTGATAGATGTATAAAATATATAAAAATAGTGGTGAGTCTCCAGAGTGTGCTAATGTTACCAGGTTAATGAATTACAAGTGCAGTTCAAATTATACCAAATGTGTAGTGTCATCTAGTCAACATCCCTATAACCCCGTCGATCAAGGCACTGCTCACATGAAGCCGCCTGAAAACCACATATACGAGAAAGCATCCTCGTCGTCATAAAAGTCTGGCTCCGCCTCAGGAGTAGCGTCGCCATCTGCAATCAGACAAAGTCTGGTGGGTGTTCGGAACACCGTCCCGTAACGTGAGAGTGAGTGATCAACTCAGTGGAACAATAAAGCATAGGTTAACATGTTATCAATTCAGTCATGCAGTAATGATAAAGCAGTAAAATCAAACACTCCTAACTACTCTTATTAATGCAAGTATGAATGCAGTCATGATGTATGCCCTCACCACACCCTCCCTCGTGCGACACCATCTCACGTTCGCGGCATGCTTTCATCCCTCAGTGCTCCACATCTTCCAGGCACATGCAATGCATGATGAGCATGATTACCGAGTTATTATTAATCCATTTCAAACAACAGGATTGGGAAACTAAGGTACCTCCCTTGTATCATTCCCAAACATGATCCATTCTAGGGTCGTCACTCCTAGTTAATCTCAGACGATGGTGTGTTTTCTAGGTCACTGTAAAGGCTGCCAAGGCTGTTACGCACAAAGGTTACACCACTCCCCCATCACCTCTTTAACGATTCATCACTATACAGAAATAGGCCTAGTTCATACTCCATACACCGCGGCAAAACTCTAAGGCTCACCACGATTCCAGAGTATGCTCGAGGTCACTACAAAGGGCTGTCAAGGCTGTTACACGGAATCGTTGCACCACTCCCCCATCACCTTATCAATGTAGGCCGACAGCACGAAATATAGTGTCTCATACCACCATAATTGGCTCACGAGTTTGGTTGCTCACTGGTCACTACGGGGAGGCACGTGGCCCCAGCGTAGGCCGACAGCTCGACCACGGTGTCCCATACCACCATGCCCGACTCATGAGTCTTAGCGGATCGAGGTACCATGGTTAAAAGGAATTCCACTGGTAAGTTTGGTACCCTAGGTTCAAGCAGAGGCGTCCAAACATGGTGAACATACATAAGACAGATCGGGTTACTTGACGAGCTCGGCTAGCTCGAGCGCACATCAAGTTGAACGATATGAAGTGCATGAGCACTTCGTGTGGCCAACCACTATCGCCAACCGAAGTACGACTCGAGTTCGTCGAACACATCTCACGTGGCAAATGAATCACAGCCACAAATTCAACTCTGGTACCGATTGTCTGGACTATAATCATAGCCCCAAACACAATCAATTGCAGATAGATAAAGCAATAGTGGATCAAGATTCAACTCATACAATCAAGGTCTGGTATTATCTGTTTAGGGCTGTCAGGGCTGTTGCACGCATTCGTTGCTCCACTCCCCCATCACCCATGACAGATCATACAACGTAAATATGAATTTAAACATATGCATTACATAGATAAAATCATAAAAGCAGTTGAGCATGTTAGGAAGCACAACACAAGCATGAGTTTGTATATGTTCAATTCCTAATCACACAACTATCCAAGGAAATCATACACATAGTTAAAAGAGGTTGAGAATCATATCTCAACACCCTTATACATTACAATTGCTAACTACTACTCATTCAAACATTTCAACAAACACTTTAAAAATACATACATCAATATACATGACATATATTGATCACATAGGCATTAGGCCAAATCCTTTCACTAGGGAGTTGCCCCAATCATAACACGCGTACACCCACGATGGATAGTCATGGCAAGCAGGAATCCAAGTTCCATATTCATTTGAACATTTTCACAATCACTTGGACTACACATTTCAACATATATAGCGTATTTTGGCCGTGACGTGATTTAGGGCAAATCCTTTCTTCAAAGGGGGATCACCAATACAACAATCATATATCCATGACAATTAGTCATTGCGAGCATGAATGAGAATTCTATACTCATTCGGTCATTTTCACAAACACTTAGAATACACTATTACAACATACATGGTGTATGTTAGCAAAACATGTATTAGGGCTATCCTTTCGCCAAGCAAGTATTTTACGCATATATAATATATTTATAAAACAAATAATCATGGCAACCACATCTCTAAAATATATATATGTATACGATACTTTCTACAATACAGTATTTCTACATACATAGTGTATATTAGTAAAACATGTATTTGGTCGAATCCTTTCACCAAATAAGTATTTTATCCATATATCGTATATTCATACAACAAATAATCATGTCAAACACATTTCCAAAATTTATACGTATACGGTATTTTCTACGAATACCTAGAATGTGTAAAATTCCATAATCTACATCTTTAATCGAAACAGAAAACAGAAAGCACTTTGTACATGTGCAATTGCATGTAGATCATGAATCTATCATTATCTGACATTGAAAGCATTGAAAACCATAACCTATACACCTAAAGTCCGCACCTTTTGTCGTAGAATCGTAACAGAGTCGATAGGTTTGCTAAGCTTCCGTATTCGGCAGTTTGGCAACCTATAGAACGAAATAGGTTAGCTATTTCATAACCTACAACCACCCAAGCCCCAAATCAGATTAGGGTTAGGGTTTCTTACCTAAAAACGGGGCTGGAATCGCCGGGAAAGTGATGAGAACGGAGCGGTGGAGCTCGTGGAGCGGCAGGGAAGAGTGGCAGGAAGTATCTCTCACAACTCCCACACTTTCTCTCTCTTTTCTCTCTTCTCGCTCTAGAGTTTCTCTCAAATTCGTATGGCTGCAATGAGAGAGGGTTTAAGGTCCTTATATAGTCTAAAAACTCACCGAAATAGACTCCAGGTCAAAGTATACTTAGGTTATAACCAAAACGGGTCAGTTTCAGCTCAACGGAGGACTTCTAGCGGGCCTCCTTGAGCCAAAGGTCAGACTTAAGCTCACTAACGCTGGATCTACATTCTATTAAGTTTTCGTTTCGGTCGGGATTCCAAATCACGCGTGGCGGACCATTTTCAGTTCAACAGTCAGCGGATCTCGATCGGAGATTCCGAGTACATGTAAATGTGTATGAAATTTCTCCTGATTCGAGGGTGTAATTTGGTCTGATTCTGACGGTCTGGTTGCTTAAAACTGATCTGTAAGCAACACGTGCCAGATTATTATTCAAGATATTTTATTTTGAATTAATTTCACATTTCTCACACTCTTCACTCCGAGCTCAAGCGAATAGCGCTGGGACACTATCTGGATTTGATTTCCGAGATGGTTGTCAAGCCCAGCAAGGCGGTCCTAATTCCTTAACTTCGTGTTCATCGGACTTCCGACGTGCGGTCCAGATCTGATACGGAGTTTCGAGATGCTCCCGAGAGCAGCCGGGTAATGAGATTGATCCTAGATTTTAGGGTAACCTGGCGTCAATGATTCTACAAGTTTTGGGTCTTGCAGATCATATTTAAAGTGATTGGTGCTAATTTCACAGGCACTCTAGTTTAACACTAGTTAAATCTCGCCTAATTTCTAAAGGATTTAGTCCTATAAGATTTCTGTCTGAGGTGGTACTTAGTCCTTTATAGTTTGTATATAAAGTGATCCAAGTTATACTACTTAGTTAGTTTAAGATAGTGTCTAGGGTGAAAGTACTTTGAAAAATTGAAAGATCAAGGTGGTGAAGGGTGGAATTTGTGAAGAAAATGGTTTGAAAAGGGATTTGAGGCTTTAATTGAGTGTTTGAGAAGTTAAACCTGTTTTAGGATTGACCCATCGCCTAAGGACGTCTAATTCCAGGTTGGAAAAAATCTGGGCTGTTACATAAAGAGCAACCCGAGAAATAGGACATTTGAGCCTTTCAATGATGGACATTCCCTAAGGTTTTAGAGTGATCAGACTACGGAGTTACTGAAATATACAACTGCGAAGCATTCACGGCTTGACCCAATTCTTAATCCTAGGCGACTACCAATGGACTCACTGCTTGGCCGAGCAGAAGACCAGGATCTACTAGGACTAGGAAGGGATACGATGAGATTTCTGCCCTGGCCAGGTAGATGATCGATGTATCGGGATCAAGCCCACTATAACTGTCTCTCCGTGTTGGTCAAACATTGAAAACAGCTATCTTACTCTAAATAGATGGGAATTGTCGTCAAGACGTCAAATAGATAACAGAATAAATTGTATAAACTTATTAGGGAATAAGCAAAGGATAAAGAAATAAATTTTTAAGGGGGGTAGTGCCTAAAATGTACTAGACTAGCATGCACAATATACACCCTATCGTGCATATAAACTTGAAATCAATAAGTCTTAGGCAAATGAAATAATAGAATTCTTACTTATTACCTTTAGCCAATTTCAGGGACGAAATTATTTTTAAGGGGGGGTAGATTGTAACATCCCGGATTTTTGCCAACCTGGAATTAGACGTCCTTAGGCAATGGGTCAATCCTAACACCTTATTAACTTGTCAGAACTCAATCTCACAGTCTAAAATCGCTTTTTAACCATTTTCCTTCACAAATCTCACCTTTCACTACCTTATCCTTCAAAAGTAACTAAGTGCTAAACTAGATTAGCTACGAAATCTACTTGATCCACTTTAAATACGATCTGCAAGACCCAAAACTTGTAGAATCATTGATGCAAGGTTACCCTAAAATCTAGGATCAATCTCATTACCCGGCTGCTCTCGGGAGCATCACGAAACTCCGTATCAGATCTGGACCGCCCATCGGAAGTCCGATTAACGCGAAGTTATAGAATTAGGACCGCCTTGCTGGGCTTGACAACCATCTCGGAAATCAAATCCAGATAATGTCCCAGTGTTATTCGCTTAAGCCCGGAGCGAGAAGTGTGAGAAAGGTGAAATTAATTAAAAATAAAATATAAATTTAAGTAATCTGGCACGTGTCACTTGCGGATCAGTTATAAGTAACCAGACCGTCGGAATCAGGCCAGATTACACCCTTGGATGAGGGATATTTGCCCCTACGTGTCAGTGTACTTGAAATCTCTGATCGAGTTTCACTGACCGTTGAACGGAAACTGGTCCGCCACACGTGATCTGGGAATCCGACCGGAACGAAAACTTAACTAAACCTAGATCCAGTGTTAGTGGGCTTAAGTCCGATCGCACACAAAAAAGGGGCCCCAGAAGTGCTCCGTTGGATCGAAACGGACCCGATTTGGACATAACCTAAGTATACCTTTTTCCTGAGTCTATTTTGGAGAGTTTCTAGCCTATATAAGGACCTTAAACCCTCACTCTCTCATTCCATACGAATTTGAGAAAACTTAGGAGAGAGAAGAGAGAAAAGAGAGAGAAAGTGTGGGAGAGGTAGGAGATTCTTCCTGTTGTTCTACCTTGTCGATCTACAAGCTTAACCATCCAGTTCTAATCGCTTTTCCGGCGATTCCAGCTTTATTTCTAGGTAAGAAAACCCTAACCCTAACCTTTTTTAGGGTTTGAATTGATTCAAGTAGCGAAATAGCTAATGTATCCCGTGCTATAGGTTGATATACTGTCGTAGGCGAAGACTTAGAGATTCTATCGACTCTGTTACGATTCTACGGCATAAGGTGCGGACTTTAGACGTATAGGTTATAGTTTTCAACGCTTTCAATGTCAGATAATGATAGATTCATGATCTGCATGCAATTGCACATGTATAAAGTGTTGCCCGTTTCATTTTTTGGTTTTACGTTAGCTATGTTGAATATATTGTATTCTTCGTATTTGTAGAAAATACCGTATACGTATGAAATACGGATTTGTGCTTAACATGATTATTTGTCGTGACTATATGCTTGTATGTATGCGACAACTCCCTAGCAAAAGGACTTGCCATAAATCACGCCACGGCCACTATACACTATATATGTTAAAATGTGTAGCCCAAGTGTTTGTGGAAATGACAGAATGAATATGGAACTTGGATTCCTGCTTGCCATGACTATCCGTCATGGGTGCACGCGTGTTATAATTGGGGCAACTCCCTAGTGAAAGGATTTGGCCTAATACCGATGTGATCAACATATGTCATGTATGTTGATGTATGTAGTCTAAAGTGTTTGTTGAAATGTCTGAATGAGTAGCAGTTAGTAATTTGTAATGTAAAAGGGTGTTGAGATATGATTCTCAACTCCTTTAACTATGTGTATGATTTCTTTAGATATCTGTGTGATTAGGAATTGAATATGTACACACTCATGCTTATGTTGTATTTCATAACATGCTCAACTGATTGTACGATTTTATCTATGTCATGCATATGGTTAAATTCATGTTTAAGTTGTATTCCATAAAGGCCGTGAAGGGTGATGGGGGAGTGGTGTAACGATTCCGTGCAACAGCCCTGGCAGCCCTAAGCAGTCTATATCAGACTTTGACTATGTGGTTTGAAATGTTGATCCATTACTACTTTAACTATCTGTAATTGAATGTGATTGGGGCTATTGTATAGTCCAGGCAATCGGTAACGGGATTGAATTTGTGGCTGAGATTCATTCGCCACGTGAGATGTGTTCAACGAACCCGAGTCGTACTTCGGTTGGCGATAGTGGTTGGCCACGCGAAGTGCTTATGCACTTCATGTCGTTCAACTTGTCGTGCGCTCGAGCTAGCTGAGCTCGTCAAGTAACCTAATCTGTCTAATGTATGTTCACCATGTTTGGACGCTACTGCTTGAACATAAGGTACCGAATTTACCAGTGCAATCCCATTAACCTTGGTACCTTAATCCGCTAAGACTCATGAGCCGGGCATGGTGGTATGGGACACCGTGGTCGAGCTGTCGGCCTATGCTGGGGCCACGAGCCTCCCCGTAGTGACCACTGAGCAATCAGACTCGTGAGCCGAATACGGTGGTATGGGACACTGTATTCGAGTTGTTGGCCTACACTGCTTTGATGGGTGATGGGGGAGTGGTGTAACGATTCCGTGTAACAGCCTTGGCAGCCCTGACCGTACCCGGTGCAGTGACCTCGAGCATACTTTGAATCTATGGAGAGGCGACGAGCCTTCCCATAGTAAACAGAGTATAGACTAGGCCTGTATTGATAAGGTGATGGGGGAGCGGTGCAACGAGTGCGTGTAACAGCCCTGGCAGCCCTTTACAGTGACCTAGAACCGTATCATCGTATGAGAGTATCTAGGACTGACGACCCTAGAATGGATCATTGTTTGGGAATGATATAAGGGAGGTACCTTAGTTTCCCAATCCTGCTGTTTGAAAAGGACTAATAACAACTCGGTAATCATGTTCATCATCGCACTGCATGTGCCTGGAAGATGTGGAGCACTGAGGGATGAAAGCATGCCGCGGACGTAAGATGGTGTCGCATGAGTGAGTATGTTGGTGAGGGCATGCATCATGACAGCATTTCATACTTGCATTAACAAGAGTACTTAGGATTGTTTATTGTACTGATTTATCATTACTGCTTGACTGTTTTGATAACATGTTAACCTATGCTTTATTGTTCCACTGAGTTGATCACTCACTCCCACGTTACGGGACGGTGCTTGCAACACCAACCAGACTGTCTTAGCTGCAGGTGATGGCGATGCTTATGAAGTGGAACCGGATTACTACTATGATGTTGAGGATGAGTTCTCCTACATGTAACTCTCTGACGAGTCTATGAAGACCTGGAATTGCATTGACGGGACTATGGTATTTGGGATAGAAGACATTACACTTCCTCAATTTGGTATGTTTTGGAGTTGTACTTGTAAATAGTTAACCTGGTAACATTATCACACTCTGGAGACTCACCACAGTTTATATAGTTTATATATCTATCACAGTCTTCTGCTTGTTATCTCACTTGTCTCTGGAGTATGATATGTTGTTTTGGCTTAATCTCACTCATGTTCAATGCACTAATACAGACAACTTTCAATCATCATTCATTATGTTGCATAAGTGATGCGTTGGAACTCGGGAGTTGAGTTTATGCTCGACCCCCGATTTTCAGGGCGTTACAATATCTGAGCATGATTTGGATTAAACTGGACCTAGGTTCTGGTCACACGACGTACGCTGACGCATTTTGACGTAGGAGGGTTCGATAGAACATAGAAACAAGCATAGAATTCTCAGTTTCGCCAATCGACAAAATTCACCGAAATACGACTCAAAATGGAGTCGGGGGCCTAACGGGGCATGTCCAGGGGGACCCAGAGTGGGTCCCACATGTTTTTAGGGTCCAGGAGGCAGGTGGACCTCGCCCCACCAGCAAGCCATCACCGGTTTGTCCAGAGGTCAGCGAGGGCCTCGCCGGTTCTGCGAGGCCTCGCCACCTAGCGGGCCTGGCCGAGCGGGCCGGTTCAGGCCAACACCTCTAGGGCGTTGTGTGGCCCACTGATATGTGTTGGGTCGGTTTAAACCCCTCCCTATACTCCCCCTCTTCATAACCTACCTCTCCAAGCTCTCTTTTTCTCAAGAAATCACTCAAATCTCCACTCAAACCCCCCCTTTCAAGCACTTCTTCCATTTTCGTATACCACCTTCACCACCCCTTCAAAACCTTCTTCCATAGCTGTTGTTCTCCTTCTTTCCCTTTCATTTGAGCATTCAAACCCCACTTTATGTCTCAAATCCATGGGAACCCAAGAAACCATCCCATTTCCCTATTTTGTTCATTTTTCCATGGCCCTTTTCGAACTTGTGATGGCCATCTTCTCCATTTCCACGCTTCTTTCCCTCATGGGAAAGAAGAGGACTCCTACGGATGAGGTCGGGCCTAGTCGCCCTACTCGTTCAAGGAGGCCAAGAGGCACCGTCGCAGGTTCAAGCGTTGAACGAGAGATACGGACTAAGCGGGACCTCGATCCGCAGGCTCCTCTTCCAAGAACCTTGTTGGCTGATTTGTCTCATGGGAGATATGAGGGCCGTAAAGTTCTCTTTGAAGCACACATGGATGATCGGCTCTTTGGGGAGCATCTGTTGATGGACTGCCTGGTGGAGGCCAGGTGGGGTCCAATATTTGAGGGCAAGTATCGCGCAAATGTGGGCACTGTCCGAACCTTCTACGCCCATATTCAAGAGCCTACACTGGAGCCCTTGCAATTCAAGATCTCAGTGGGTAGAGATCGCGAGGCCACAACTGATGTTGGGTAGATAACTCGACTTATAAAAATACTGCTTGGCTAGGTCCATGCAAGCGAGAAGAATCTGAAGAGTGCACGTGAAAGGGATCGCCGCACGTGTTTCCTTTGTGGCCGACTGGTTTATTGGCAGCTAAACAATAACCTCCTGGCGACTAATATGACAAACTACTTCCGCCTGCTTCACCACATTTTCACGTTCAACGTCTACCCCAGGTGAAGCAATCACAGCAAGTGCACGCGCCTGATGGTAGATTTCCTGTACCAAGTGGGACAGGGAGAGAAGTTGTGCATGCCTACGTATGTTTTACGACATATAGTTCTTGCCACATGCTCTACTAGAATGTCTAATTCGCTCCCATTCGGCCGACTCATATGCAAGATTGCATGTGAGTTTGGCTACAGACTTGGGGCGAAAATGCCGGTGCTGATCCATTACATCAACGAAACTACTCTCAATCAGATGAAAATTGGGCCACGACAACGGCAAGCCCGACTTGATGAGAGTGAGGACAAGACGACTAGTGAGGAGTATGGAAGCGAGGAGGAAAGCAGGGAAGAGATAGAGGAGGAACAGGAAGAAGAAGAAGAAGAGGCTCAGGACACGGATGAGAGCTTCCCTCCTACCGCACTGGAGCATGACACTGATTGGACTACTCAAGAAGCCCGCTTAGCTCGACTTGAGGAGGGTCAGGCTGCCCTGCCATAGGAGATTATCGATACTCGAGCCCTCGTGAAACACAAGTTTAAGAAGGTGAATCGCACCTTGAAGTCTATACTGTGCTGCCTGCAGGATAAGGGTGCCCCTCCTCCGTCGCCAGACTCGGATGTCTAGTCACCCATGCCATCGCCCTGTAGCTTGTTTTGTTGCTGTTTTAGGATGTCTGTGTTTTAATGTTGATGGGCCTAGTAGTGTAGTAGGTAGAAAGTGTGTTTGTATTTGGTAGTTTGGGCTTAGCATAGCTGCACGCGTTCCTATCATAATTCATGTAGAAATTTATTTTATGTATTGTGACAAATTTTGTTAAATGAAATGCAGTCGTTTCTTTTGCTATAAGGTGCGTTGAATGCTTAAAGAATTCAGTGTTGTTGTGCTACATCTGACACGGGTTGCACCCTATGTTGTATATAGGGTTTGCCACCTAAGGCCGCACGGACTACGGCACACCACACTCCTGGCGACTCGATTGACGGGGCTCTTCCCCTAAGCGATAGCCAAACGGACCCTAGTTTAGGTCCAACTCACAATACTATGCTGGATTCTCAGCCCGCCACTGGCCCCACTAATGGGCCGATGCCTGTGCCCCATCTACTGCACCACATGTGGCACCATCTGCGGTACCACCCGTTGCACCACCGGCCCCTGAGCAAGCCCATGCATCTTCTTCGACGCCACACGTGCCTCAGACGGCTCCACCTACTGATAGGTTCGAGCAGATGAAATTGTTAATGCAGCAGCAGAAGATGTAGCACCAGCAGCTCTTGGCCACCCTTGGGGGAATCTTTGCCCAGGGTATGGGTGTGGCTCCACCTGCACATTTCGTACACCCTGCAGGGAATGCAGGTGCCAGCGGCTACGTTGAGCGATTCCAGCGCTTACGGCCTCCTACATTTGTGAGTACTCATAGACCCGAGGAGGCTGACTATTGGCTTGACAGCATCTCTAAGATGCTAAAGCCGCTGCACTGCACTGAGGTAAAGCAGGTTGAGCTAGTCCCCTTCATGTTTGAGAAGGAGGCCAGCTTATGGTGGGATAGCATTCTCCGCACCGTTGCAGTCAGATATGTATGGACATGGGCAGACTTTGAGATCCGCTTCCACGAGAAATACTATCCCGTCACTTATCGCCACGAGAAGGAGAGTGAATTTCTTCACCTCCGATAAGGAGGGATGATAGTGGCAGAGTACGAGAACAGATTCACGGAGCTGGGCAGGTACGCTCCGTTGATATTGGCCAATGAGCCGATGCGTAGAGGCAATTTTCTGAGGGTCTGCAACCCGAGATCCACTCAAAGATGTGTTACGCTAGCATACCCAGCTATGCTGAGCTAGTGAGCATGTTTATGCGAGAGGATCAGTATGGGGACAAGCAGTCCCATATGCGAGCACCTATGGCTCCTAGGCCGCGTCCTGATCTTCCGAGCAGACCGTTCCTCGGCAAGAGGCTGCACGTAGACTCACTACCGAGGCTGATGACTTCACCCGCCCCAGTGAGGCGACCTGATGTGTGGTGTGCCTACTGTAAGAGGCCTGGCCACACAGAGGTGAACTGCTTCACCAGGATGAGAGATGACGGCTTCTCACCATCCTAGAGGATCAACCGCCAGCTTCCCCAACTTATATCAGCACCACCTCTACGGTCGGCACCAACTCATCCATCATTCCGGCCACCCACACCTCAATCTAGGCCGCCTCAACGGTCTATGGCGCCATCGCCGAACTGTTCACAGCAGGCTCGGGTGCACTCGCTTACAGCTGAGGCATCCTAGGCATCAGATGTCGCACCTATGGCTTTCGAAGTCACTGCACAGATCTAAGGTACTCCAATTTTCTTATTGGTGGACACTAGGTCCACTATCTCCATCGTTTCATGCGCGGTAGTCAAGCGGCTATCGTTGGTTACTGCTCCTATGAAGGGAGTGGGGATTACTATGGCTACAGGGACCTTTACAGATGTCACCCGAATCTGTGAGGCTTGCTCAGTAGATTTGGGTAGTAGGATAGTGCGTGTCGATCTGATCGTGGCCCCATTATGGCACTACGACGTTATTCTCGGTATGGATTGGCTCACCAAGATGAGGGCAGAGATAGATTGCCAGGCCAGGATCGTGACAGCCTACGGACCTGAGGGCGCGGTCTTTACTTTTCCAGTGCAAGTCAGTTGGCCCTGTCGTGTTGGTTGTTGCACTACCTTACTAGAGCATGTTGATGGGCCGATGTTAGGGAATACGCCAGTAGTGCAGGAGTTTGAGGACGTGTTTAGGGCGATTCCTGGACTACCTCCCAGGCTCGAGATCGACTTTACTATCAACCTGGCACCCTGTGTGCCACCCATCTCGTTACCCACGTATCGCATGCCTCCATGTGAGATGGAGGAGTTGAGGAAACAGATTAATGATCTACTAGATGCGGGCGTCATACGACCCAGTGTGTCTCCGTGGGGAGCACCTGTGTTATTCGTGAAGAAGAAGGACGGATCACTGCGATTATATGTTGATTATTGCAAGCTGAACCAAGTGACGGTGAAGAACAAGTATCTGTTGCCCAAGATAGATGATCTATTTGATCAATTGAAGGGGGCACGATACTTCTTGAAGATTGATCTACAGTCAGGGTATCACAATTTGCGCGTCAGGGATGAGGACGTGCAGAAGACGGCTTTCAGGACTAGTTTTAGGCACTATGAGTTCCTCGTCATGTCGTTCGGCCTTACGAACGCACCCGCCGTGTTCATGGACCTGATGAACAGGGTGTTTCGGTGTTTTTGTTTCGATTCTTCATCGTGTTTATAAATGACATTCCGATATACTCTAAGAGTCGGGAAGAGCACGAGGAACACCTATGAGCAGTCTTGGCTACTCTGAAGAAAAACCAATTGTTTACACAGTACAAGAAGTGCGACTTCTGAAAAGAAGAAGTTAAGTTCCTGGGACATGTGGTGTCCAAGGAAGGGATAGATATGGACTTTCCTAAGGTAGCCGCAGTTAAGGACTGGGAGCAGCCCGGTTCGGTCACAGAGGTAAGGAGTTTTCTTGGTCTAACAAGGTACTACCATCATTTTATCAAGGACTTCTCCAAGATTGCCAGACCGCTATCTCAGTTGACACGAAAATATCTGAAGTTCGCCTGGAATGAGAAGGCGGAAGTAGCTTTTTAGGAGCTGAAGGATAAGCTAACGTCCGACCCTGTGCTAGTATTGCCAGAGCAAGGGGTTAAGTATACTATATACACCGGCGCGTCTCGCGTTGGTCTGGGTTGTGTCCTTATGCAGAAGGACAGGGTTATTGCTTACCCCTCGAGACAGTTGAGAAAACATGAGAAGAACTACCCTACACACGACCTAGAGTTGGCAGCCATCATCTTTGTATGAAGCTCTGGAGACATTACCTCTACGGAGAGGAGTTTGAGCTCTTTTGCGACCACAAGAGTCTCAGATATATATTCACTCAGCAAGACCTGAATATGAGGCAGCGGCGGTGGATGGAAACCTTGAAGGACTTCAAGTTCGAGGTTTCTTACCATCCGGGCAAGGCTAACCTTATGGCTGACGCGTTGAGCAGCAAGAAGACCATAGAGTTTGCGGCTCCGCTGATGGTGGCAGAATGGGGTATGGTCGAGTTCGTGCGGGACTTCCAGTAGAAACTCACCGAGGAGGAGCCGTTCGAGAGCATCGCGCACGTTTGTATGCGGCCACTTATTGATGATAGGATCATTAAGGCCCAGAAGGACGATGGACGATTGTCTGAGCTTCGAAAGCAAGTTAGTGGCGATGAGAGCGCCGAGTGGAGAGTTGGTACGGATGAGGGCTTACATTACCGTGGCCGCCTATGTGTCCCAAATCTTTCTGACTTGAGAAAGGAAGTTCTCAAGGCTGCTCACAATTCAAATATGGCAATACATCCTAGCAGTATGAAGATATATCACGACATGAAAAGGTCGTACTGGTGGGACAACATCAAGGCCCACATAGCAGAGTATGTATCACACTGTCTCACGTGCCAGCAGGTCAAGGCTGAACATCGCCGACCTCCTGGACTGCTTCAACCCATGCCCATTGCTGAATGGAAGTGGGACTTCATCTCTATGGATTTCATCTCTGGGCTACTGAAGATGAGGAAGGGTCATGATTCCATTTGGGTGATTGTAGATCGGTTGACGAAATCGGCTCATTTCCTCCCTATCAGAGTTTTGAACTCAGCAGACGAGTTGGCTAGGTTGTATATCAAGGAGATTGTACGTCTGCATGGAGTTCCCCTGGAGATCGTGTCGGACCGAGACATGTGATTCACATCTATCTTCTGGACTCGTATCCAGGAAGCAATGGGTGTGAAGTTGAAGTTCAGTACCGCGTTCCACCTACAGACTGACGGGCAGATGGAACGAGTAAATCAGATATTGGAGGATATGTTGCGAGCCTGTGTGCTATATTTCAAGGATAGTTGGGATGACTGTCTTCCTTAGGCAGAGTTCACCTATAACAACAGCTTCCAGGCGAGTATTGACATGGCTCCATATGAGGCACTGTATGGGCATCCGTGTAGGGCACCGCACTGCTGGGCAGATGTTGACGAGAAGAACCTGATTGGCCCAGAGTTAGTTCAGGCGACTTCAGAGAAGATCGACATTATCAGGCGTAAGCTTCTAGCAGCACGGAGCAGATAGAAGAGTTACACCGATACGAGGCGGCGACCGCTAGAGTTTGAGGTCGGGGACCACGTATTCCTGAAAGTTTCCCCGATGAAGGGAGTGCTTTGGTTTGGCAAGAAGGGGAAGCTTGCACCGAGATTTATTGGGCCATTCCAGATACTGGACCGAGTGGGTGTGGTAGCCTATCGCCTTGCTCTGTCCACACCACTCGTAGGTGTACACAACGTATTTCATGTATCTATGCTGAAGAAATGCGTTCCTGATCCTTCCCACATTATCAGATGGGAGCAGATGCAGTTGAGCAAAGATGCTACTTATGTACTGCGACCGACGCGTATCTTAGACAGGAAGGAGCAGGTGTTGTGCAGTAAGGTGATTCCACTGGTGAAGGTACTATGGACACATCACACGGAAGAAGAGGCTACTTGGGAAACAGAAGTCGAGGTTCGAAAGAACTACCCTCAGATTCTCGAGGAGTACGAAAAGGTACTAATTTCGATAATAAAATTTTTTTAAGGGGGGTAGATTGTAACGTCTCGAAAAAATCTATAGAAAGACCCGAGTACCACCTCAGACAAAAATCACCCAGGACCGAAACCTTTAGGAATTAAACGAGGATTAACTAAGTGCTAAACTATATTACCTATGAAATTAGCATTAATTGCTTTAAATACGATCTGTAAGACCCAAAACGAGTAGAACAGTTAGCGCTACATTACCTTAAAACTTAGGATCCATCTCTAAACCCAGTTGCTCTCGGGAGCACCTTGAAACTCCGTATCGGACCTGGACCGTACGTCGCAAGTCCGATTATGGAGAAACTATACCATTATGACTACCTTATTGGGCTTAACAACCATCTCAAAAATCAAGTCCTGACTATGTCCAGAAACGCACAACTTGAGCCCGGAGCAAAGTATGTGAGAAACGCGATCTTTAGGAAACGTGCTTAGATTTAAGTAAATTGTGTCGTTCACTTGCAGGCCAAATATAAGGATTCAGACTGTCAGAATCTGACCCAAATACAGCCTCGGACCAGGTAAAATTTCATACACATGTCAGTGTACTTATGGCCCTGATCGAGTGGCGGTGACTCTTGAACTAAAACTGGCTCGCCATGGTCGATCTGTAAATTCGATCGGACCAAAAACGTAACTCGACCTAGATCCAATGTCGGGGAGCTTAAGTCTTACCGCACACAAAAAAGGAGCCTCCAGAAGTGCTCTGTTAGATCGAAACAGACGCCCTTTGGCTATAACCTAAGTATACCATGGCCATGGTGCCATTCCGGTCAGTTCCGGGCCTATATAAGGGCCTAAACCCACCCCTCTCTCATTCCATACGAATTCCTAACCCTAGAAGAGAAAAGAGAGAAGAAAGAGAAGGAAAGAGAGAGAAAGTGAGAGAGAGAGAGAGAGAGATGTAGTTCATCCCTGGGATTCAATCCCATCACTCCATGGGCTGAATCAGTTTTTTTGTATCGCTATTCCGGTGATTCCGATCCCGTTCTTAGGTAAGAAATCCAAACCCTAATCTATTTTAGAGTTTCAAATAGTGTATGTGATGAAATTAATAGCTAACCTATTTCATACTGTAGGTTGTCGTTGTGCCGTAGACACAAACTCGGTATACAAATTGAGTTCGTTGCTTGTTTACCGGCGAAAGGTGTGGACTATATATGTTTAGGTTATAGTTTTCAAGACTTTCAATGTCAGTTAATGATTTATTACTGACATGGGTGTCATTTCACATGCCAAACGTGATGTTTGTTTCGCTTTACGAATACGTAGGAACTATGTCAAGTATAGTGTATTCTATGTATTTGTTGAAATAATTGAATACGTATGGTTTTTGGATTTACGGTTGATATGATTATCTGTCGTGCATATATGTTTGTTGTATATGCGACAACTCCTTGGCGAAAGGTTTTACCCAAATACATGTTAGAACCAACATGCATCATGTATGTTGAAGTGTGTAGCCTAAGTGTTTGTAAAAATGTTCGAATGAATATGGAACTGTGATTTATGCTTGCCATGATTGTTAGATGTTAATGCATGATCGTTGTATGCGTGGCAACTCCTTCGTGATAGGATTCGCTACTATATGTGCTTTTAACTAACTTATTACATGTATGTAATATGTATAGTCTAAGTGTTTGATAAAATGCCTGAGTGAGAAAATGCTTAATGTAATATGCTTATGGAGGGTGCTGAGATAGGATTCTCAATCCCCTTATCTAGAGTTACAGTTTCCTTCATGTAATCGATTTTACTGCTATGCGATTTGTGAATTATATGTTAACATATATTCTACGTGTTTGTTGAAATGCTAGTATGTGATCTATGTTTAATTGTGATGTTACATGTTGTCCTGACTATTACATTGGAGTGTAATCGATCTGGAGTGTGCTTGGGACTATGGTATAGTCCAGGCAATCGGTAATGACTCTGATTTGGTGGCTGAGGTTGTTTCACCACATAGGACGTGTTCGATGAATCCGAGTCGTACCTTGGTTGTCGATAGTGGTTAGGTCACATGACGGGCTTACGCACTTCATGTCGATTAAGTCGAGGTGCGTTCATACCAGGCGAGCTCGTCAAGTAACCCGATTGACCCGATGTATGTTCACCATGTATAGACGCTACTGCTTGAACCTAAGGTACCAAACTCACTAGTGAAAACTCCGTTAACCTTGGTACCTCGATCCGCTAAGACTCATGAGCCGGACATGGTGGTATGGGACACCGTGGTCGAGCTGTCGGCCTACGCTGGGGTGACGAGCCTCCCCGTAGTGTCCAGTGAGCAACACAACCTCATGAGCCGAATACGGTGGTATATGACACTGTATTCGAGCTGTCGGCCTACACTAATAAGGTGATGATCCCTTTGTATGACCTCGAGCATACTCTGAGCCTGCGTAGAGGCGACGAGCCTTTCCGTAGCAACTAGAGTATAAACTAGGCCTACGCTACATCGAGGTGACGAGCCCTTTGTAGGGACCTAGAACCGCAACATCGTATAGGATTTACTACGACTGACGACCCTAGAATGGATCATTTTTTGGGAAATGATATAAGGGAGGTACCTTAATTTCCCAATCCTGCTATATGAAAAGGACTAATAAGAACTTGGTAACACGCTCATGCACCGCATTCCATGTGTCATTTGGCGTTGAGTAAAGCATTGAGGAAGTGACTGACATGCACGACCGTGAGATGAAGATCGCAGAGGGAGTGTAGGTGAGGGCATGCATCATTTATACATATCATTATTGCATTACCAGAGTACTTAGGAATGCTTGTTATATTGCTTTATCATTACTGCTTGACTGAATTGATAACATGTTAACCTTTGCTTTATAGTTCCATTGAGTTGATCACTCACTCCCACGTTACGGGACGATGTTGTACACACCGACCAGACCCTGTCTTATTTGCAGGTGTAGGCGATGCCTACGAGGTGGAGCCAGACTACGAGGATGATGAGGAGGCATTCTCTTATATGCAATTTTCAGACGGGTTCATGTGAGTCGTGTCCTGATCGACGGGGATCTCTGGGATGTTGACTAGATGTCATTACACTTACTATCTTGTCTTTTTGAAACACACATGTATATTCATTTTTGGTCCATTTTAGAAAGTATACATGTATATATTTAACCTGGTAACATGTTCACACTCTGGAGACTTACAACAGTTTATATATGTTATATATCTATCACAGTTCTTCTGCTTGGGTAATTTAACTGTCTCTGGAGTATGATATGCTGTTTTGGTGTAATCCCACTCATGTTTAATGCACTAACATGGACAACATTTAATCATCATTATCTATGTTGCATAAGTGATGTGTTGGAACTCGGGAGTGGAGCTTATGCTCGACCCCCGATTTTCAAGGTGTTACATTTCTGAACTTGGCTCGTTTTGCAGGAGATTGTATTTAGAAGGTGCTCCTATTAGGGGATGTTGTTGAACCATCTCCTGTTAGGTGGAGGATGATGGAACTGGCTCCTATTAGGGGAATAATGCTGGAATTGGCTTCAATTAGAGGGAGGTTGGGATTGGAATTAGCTCCCATTAGGGAGAGTATGCAGGAACTGAGTAGGAGGAAATTTGAAGATTAGAGTAAAAGTGGGAGGAAGGCTAAGAACTAGATGAGACTATGTTAGCTTATTGACTGACGCTCAATGATTGGATCGATGCATTTTGAGCCAGAGGGATGGCCTTACCCTAAAGGAACCATATCATCAAGTTCTCCAACCTTAAATTCTTCCAATCTGAGAGTGCATAAAAGCCACTATCAGTTCGACAGGTATCCCATCAGTGCAACTGAATTATTGGGTAAATCTTAGTTTTAATGTTGTGAAGATTTGCACATTTTTTGTTTAACCAATATGTGCGAGTCGGTTTGTTTCAGTCTGACCGAAGGGTTATGTGGATTAGCGCAAAATGAGGTATTTAAGTCCGTTTTCGATTAGGGCTTAATGAGGGATGCATGTTTTATCTCTAAGGGCAATGCTTTTGTGAGGTAAGAGAGTTTTAAACACTTGTATGGGCTTGGTAATGGATTTTCTTAAGTGGCTAAGGTTTTCCTAAGTGTGCATTACAATGGGAGATCAAGTTTCATCTGTAATCAAGGAAGGCGAGTAGTGTAATCTCTAAGGCTTTTGATTATTGTAGATTTCTATTGCTTTGTGGATTGATTTTTCTCGAATTGATTTTCCACGTTAAATATCTTGTGTTCTATATGATTGCTTTATTGGTTATTATTTATTTGATTGATTTATATTCATTAAGCATGCTTCCGCAAAGCACACAGATTAATAGTGGTATTATATCCGAATTTTTAATACACAGTTGTTAGTGTAACACCCCGTACTTTTCAGTACTCGGGTGTTACCATGGTGACCTAAATTAGTTTACACTTGTGTGGAGACAAACGTAGCTTTCCCTACTGTCGACATCCCACCCAGGCTAGCAACTTGACAAGGCATAGATGATCCTAAAGAACTGAACTTGAACCCTGCACCCTACCCAAAACCACAGCCATTTCCCAAACCTGATCCAAACCTTGCTCGAACCCGAACCATCCCATTACCCCAAACCCCAACTTAACTCAAGCCATCACCCAAGCCAAAGCATACCCAAACCTTCATCCGCAATCAATCAATTTTTTGAGCTAATTTCAGGTCATAATCTAGCCAATTTTAAGCCATTTTCGAGCCAAATATCCAAAGCAGGCTTCGGACCGCTCTCAAGGCCCGAAATAAGCCCACCGGCCAAACCGAGGGAGCAACCGTACCCGAATGGTAGTCTAACTACCGCAGGAGCGCAGTAATCAGATTACCGCCCTCTCTCGGCAGGTGTTCCTCTAAACAAACAGTTGTCTCCCCTCCAAAAGTCAACTTTCCTATAGAAATACCCCCTAAGTTTTCACCCTATTTACCATCCTACCAAACCTAAAGAGCCTATAAAAGCATGTCATGTGACATTACCCTTCCCTCAGCCAATCACAAGTTGTCATGTCAGCATTTGCCCCCCATAAACCCTAAAATTACCAAAATGTCATCCCAAAAGGCTATAAATAGCCTTCACTTCTCTTCATTTCACACACCGACACCAACACCAAGATAAAGAAAATCAAGAGGAGAGTGAGAGTGAGAGAGAGAGAGAAAGTGAGTGAGTGAGAGGAAGTGCTTGAGTTCTCAAGCTCCCATCTTTTCAGCCCCCTTTATCCTCCTTCATCCATCTTTAGCCTTACAATCCTACTTAGGTCAATCATTCCCAACCATGGTGCATCCAAACATCCAAGCCATTTCAAGTGCAAACCAAATATTATGCAATCATCATTAGCATTTATACCTCATCAATCGCATCATTACTTCCCTTCTCAACCCTCCTGCTTCTCCAAGTTGTCATTGAATGTATGTTTTGTGACTTGCCGAACACTGGATCTTGTCACATCAGAAACTCATGATAGTCTGGTCCCCTTTTAATGATATTTTAGCATCATTACATTCTTTGGACGTATGCTCTGCAGCTTGCCAGAATTCCGAACCTTGCCACATCAGAAGTCCAAGACCGCCTAGTCCCATTTCAATCTTATCATCTTATCCCATAAGGTCATCTTACCACACAAAGTAGAGACCGTACACCCGTACAGGCAGAGAGGGTGCCTAACACCTTCCCTCTTTATAACTGAGGTCCCTTACTTAGAATCTCAGGTCGCAAATCAGGAGTCAACTTAAGGCAAGAGAGTCCCCATATTCTCTAGCTTTACATATTCTGTAAGTTCCAGCCAACTGCGGGATTTTGAATTAAGTGGCTAGTGGTGACTCCAAGTCTATCACATCACAATCCAAATCAGCCTGATTGCCCCCTGTCATTCATTAAAATCATCGAAACCAGCGTGGGTGCCGATTTCTCAGCGTTCACACTTACACATCAACATCCGGTGATTCTCAATTTATCCATCTCAACTGTTTAGTACAACATTCATTCGTATAACAAGCCACCCATCCGATTGATTTTCAAAATAGTCCATCATAGCTTTAGAGACATCTATTTTAAGATCTCAATCAGTTAGATAGACCAATTAAACTGTTCATGAGGTTTACAACCTTCCGTTATACGATCCATCCTTTGAAAACACATATTAGATTATTTAGATTCATATTCAACTCCTAGATCACACCTAAAGAATTCTTTAGGGTCCCAAGGGTTATTGATAATTAAATGTTAGTCAACCCAATTGTTAGATTGTTTGAATGCTCGGTAAACAGTGATTTGGCGATTAGAGATTCATGTGATGTGCCTCTGACACATAACAAGTAGCCCCACATCTTACATATAGGTATAATTAAAAAGATAAATAAATAACAATGTATAGGTAATAATAATAGTAATAATAGCTAAATATTTAAAATAAAATTAATGTTAATATTATGATTTAGATGGTAACAAGTATTGAACATACAAATGAACCATTAAGACCTTCTGACCGTTGATGGTCAAATTGGAATTGATTTAACCGTCGCATCGATGTAATCAACACCTGACGACTGTGATTCAGTTAGTATGGTCCACCTAAGCATTTAATTTGCCACATCTCAGGTTAAGATGGCCCAGTTAAGCCCGTGGAACATCTTCAATGGGGTAGATTTCTCAAAAACATCTCTGTGGGCCCCACAACCATTTCGTGTGTGCACTTGAGGTGCACTGGACCATGGCCCTGGTCAAACCGGGTTTGACCCATGTTTTCCCGCAAATAGGAAGGGTCCTCCCTCTTTCACGTTTTCACCAGCAACTGAAACAAACGACGTTCGTTTGAATCTAGATGTGGCCCACCATCACGGCCCAATAGCTAGATCTTAACCGTCCATAATGTGTAGACCTCAATTTCGGACAAACCCAAAGAAGTTCCACATGTTAGATTCCATTCGCGTGTGCACAAATACCCGCACACTTGGAGCTACGTGCAGGCATTTTTAAAAAAAATGGAAAGCACGCTCTCTGTTGTCGCCTTGCTTGCGATCCACGTGATCTCCTCTCCCTCAATCCTAGTTGTCCATCTAAAGCAATCCAAACCCTTCAACTTAGGGTTTCTTCCTTAACAAAGCAAAAATAACGCCAGTTTTGCATTACCGACCGGTATTGCATTACCGGCCGTATTTGAAGGCAGTTTCTACTAGATCAAATCTGGGTCGTTTGTTATCAATCTGACGGTTCTGGGAATTAGGGTAAGTGAATAAAAGGGAGTGGATCTAGCAACAGGAGCTCACCCTCCATTTTTTCCGCTGCACTCGAAAAATGACTATTTTCTCCTTCCTTCGAACCCACCAGCCAAACCTTCTCGGAGCTTCAACTTGAAGCATCCCCAAGCTCCTATGCATGGAACCCAACCATCCAGAAGCTCCGCTTTGAAGAAAAACCCGTCAGATGGTGATCCACCATTGGCAGCGGGTCTTCCTCCTCGTCATTCTCTCGCTGTCACACTACTCAACTCAGACCGAGTTCGGTCTGGGTTAGATTGTAGGCCTTGCTAGATGATGCAGGAGAAAGGAGGAAGAGAGAGAAAGTGGAAGAAGGAAGAAAGAAGAAGGAAATGAAGAGGTACGGCTGTTGCACTGCGCCAACACGACCCGACTCATCCTAATTACGGGCTGGGTCTGGCGCGTCGGGGCGAATCTTGGTGCAGCTTGGGTGAAGGGAATGGAGAAGAGGAGGAGGTGAAGTAGAAAGAAACAAAAAAAAAAAAGAGGGAAGAAGAGGAGAGAGAGAGAGAGAGAGAGAGAGAGAGAGAGAGAGTGAGAGAGAGAGGTGAGAGTTCGGGCTATTGTCCAGCTTCATGCCGCACTAAGTTGATGCAGCTCGAATCGAGTTGAACCCAGTCTCCCGGTAGTATTACTGGGCCGAGTCCAGGTTCTTCCAAAATGGAAAGAACAAAGGAAAGAAAATAGGAGGAAGGGAGAAAGAATAAAGGAAGAGAGTGAGAGGGTAGGTGCATTACTGCACCATCTCGAACCGAGCCCAGTTCAACTCGCTGATGAGTTTGATTTTGAGTTCGAGTCAAGCCAGCTAGGTAGAGTTAGTTTGAGCCTGCTCCAAACCTTGCTGGAGTTCTAGAAAATGAAGAAGGGAAGGAAGAAAGAAAGGAGAGAAGAGAGGTATGCTGTCTTCTTCACTGAATTTCTGTCGAGTCGACCGATGACTCGTTTGGAACACAGTGAGAGAGAGTTGGTTGTTCTCCTTGATTGGCCAATCCAACTCGTGTTGGGTTAAATTGGGTCTTCACTGAGTTGAGTGAATTGCCAACCCGCTGATTCTTAGAGTCGGTTGAGTCCAACTAGTTGTTGGTCGTAGCTGTATTGAGGGAAGCAAAGAGAAGGAGAATGAGCAAGAGTAAGGTGGGCGATTGTGTTGAGCCAGGTCAACTCTGTTGTCAAACTGAGTTGATTCAACTCGAATAAACTAGGTATGTCTTTCTCTCATCTTGCATTGAAATTCTAGTTAGTAGTTTGGTTGGTTAATAGATTTCCTAATCTCAATGGAAATGTATTCTAATATTACATTTTCAGTTTCACGTTGTTCGAACTGAGAGCAAGTTGAGTCGAGTTCATTTTTGGAAGATTCTAAGGGCACGTACACCTCCTAACAACATTTGAAAGCGAGTCGATAAATAAGGTGATGATTTCTTCCCCTTTAGTTTTCCACTTTCTTATTAGCTTAAGTAATAGTTATTATTTTAATTGCGAGTGATAACCAATATCTCTAATTCATTATTACTTGTGCTAGTTATTAAATCTGATTGTCAAATTACATGCTCACATTTATCTTGTATGAACCTCCACATGTTATACTTAAATATCCTCTTATACTGTGAATTGCTTGTGGAACTTGAATTGTTATATCTATCAGTGGAAAATTCCACTTATATATGTAAACCCATACTTAGGATGTAACAGGATTGAATGTGTTGAAAATAGACCCTCGACTTGGAGGTTACCTTAGGTGGTGGAATATTAATGTGGGTTTACCATCCATATGTTGTTGTGCCTACACAACTTTTGGAGATAACCTCTTTACTGCTTTGATTTAAATTTCCCTACATGTCCTCTTTATCACTTTGATTTGGTATTTACTTCATGCAACCCTTTTTTTGCTTCGGTTTGGTATTTATCCTATGTGGCCTCCCGGTCATTTCAAATTGACATTTGCCCTGTGTAGCTTCGATGGTTCATCCCTACATAACCATGCGATGGTGAGTCTAACGTATTGAAATATGATTGGCCACTAGTCGATGGGGTTTCATTAAACATCCTAATGTGGGAGTCTCATGAGATGGGGATGGTGGAATGAGACACTATGCCTGAGCTGTCGGCCTATGCTGGGTGACGAGGCCCCCATAGTGACCTTTAAGCTTTCTTAAATTGGTTGGTTGTAATCGGAATAATAACGGCTTGGCTATTCATGCATTCATAGCATACAGGTGATGATGGGTGGTTAATTCTGGATGTTATAGCACATGTCATTAGGTCTTACTGTGGTATCATTTCGCTAGCTCTCAGACCATCGACTATCGACCCACATACGTGATATATGATGGCTTGGTCATTATGCTTGTACGTGATGTGCTTCGCTGGTAACTAACCATATGAATGAGTGACGAGCCCAAGTCCAACTGCATGAGCATCCCCAGGTCAATGTGCATTCACGCATCCATGCATTTAAACAAGACTGCATCATATATTATTTTGGATGTCTTATTTCTTTAAATTATGCTTGACTGATGCGGCGGTATGTAATCTTAAGGGGAATTCACACTGAGTTGGTCACTCATTCATCGAATATATAACCGTACAGGTAGTGCGAGTGTTTTAAATAATATTTATGTTTCGATTGATGAGGAGCATGGGACAATTGTCAAGAATGCATGGTTGTAATTGCCAAGAGAAGCTGCACGATGTTGTTGCTCGAGTTTATATGCATTTTATTATTTCTCATGTGCTAAATTTTGTAATTCTTGTATTTGTTAACATAGAAACATTGGTTTGTATAAGTCATTTTGGGCAGCCGCTCTTATATTTTGAATGTATATACAGTTTCATTTATGCTTGATTTGTTTCTCTTCTGTTAAACTGTCAACTCTGAGAAAAAGAAAATGAAAAAGAAAATATATGTGGAATTTGATTATCTTTAAAAGTTAACACTCGGGTTTTTAGAAAACGAGTCGTATACTCAGGTTTCAAAAACTCAGGGCGTTATAGTTAGGGGCTTTAGGGACCATTCTATGTAGGTGTTTAATTTACTTGATGGGATCTGTTATGGCAGATGATGAAACCAGAGAAGAGGCCTATGTCAAGTGATTTGTTTGGATTGTGTTTGGATGCTCCATTGGATTGGATTTCTTTTAGTTCAATTAAGTGCAAGTGATCTACGTTGGCCACTTGGATCAGTTCACATTCAATGAATTGCAATTCATTTGGATTGAGCATCCAAATGCACTCAAGTTTTGTTATTCCACTAAGGATTGGGAAATCCACTACAATGGAACACCAAAATGGAAAGAAATTTCTGGTTTTTTAAATTGAAAAAAGGCGATTTCATTAAGGAAAAAGAACACTAATGTTCTGTACTTCATAATTTCATACATGTATATGCATGTATGAATTCATAGTGTTTGACTTCGTGGGTTAGTGAATGGTATTAGTAGTACACATCCATGCATTCATACATACATGTGTCTACATGTACTTACTAATTTAATGTTCTTCTTGTCACTTAATTGGCGTTTTAATAAGATAGGTTCCAGTTGTTTTAGAGATTTTTAGATCTCTCATGAGCAGTAATGTGATAGATTATTTGGTTTTAGTAAATGCATCATGCAAACACTAGGAAACATTTCGTCATAGAGCATTAGTTCATTTTCTCACATTTAGTCCTAGGTGTGAAGGAGCTTGAGGCAAAATAGATTGGATGGGCTGGTTTATATGTACCTAATAAAATTGGGCAGCGATCACTTATCAAAGCACTTGTAGAAAAGGTTTGTGAGATATAAATTTCATTCTTAACTTGTTTACGATACAATATCTTCCAAGGACATCCAAATTGATGAGGCCATTGCAAGTTGTGATGTGATTTAGACAGAGTTTGGATTTTATTTTATTTATTTATTTATTTTTTAAATCCTCTTCTTTTTGAAAAACAGAAGTCTTTCTATCCTGCTACCAATCGTGCGAGTACTTAGTTAAATTTCTGAGGAGCATTCGTCCCTAACACTGAAGATGAAGTGTGCATGATCTGTTCTCTCTTTCCAATAGCAACTTTATTTTCAATAGAAGTGTCTCTCTCTCTAATAGAAATTATTTTTCTCTCTTGTCATTTCTTCATTCTCCAAATCTCATGTTGGGGGCCTTGCACAAAACCTTAGGATCTAGCCCTCCAGAACAAACCAGAATTATGGATAATAAAGCAATGAAAATAATCAATGCATCAATCACACACCACACAAGAGAATTTTTACGTGGAAAACCCTCAAAGAGGTAAAAACCACGGGACCTCGTCCAGATCAACAATCCACTATGAAGTAGAATGTTACAATCTTCTTCACTCACGCAGGAGTGGATAAACAATAAGAAAAATCGAGTAAACCAGAGAGATCTCACCGATTATGAGGACAGAAGCGCTGAGATATAGATTGCACAATAGAGAACCTCCACGAGCAGAACCTCCCTTCTATAAGCTTCCTCTCTCTCTTTCTCCCTCTTTCTCACCTTTAATCGCCCTAAACCCTTTAGCAAATCCCTTGTAAAGCTTTAGGAAACCCTCTTGTTGTTTTTCTCATCAACACAACATACACTAGAAAAACCCTAGGGACCCTTTTTTATAGTTTTAGAAAACTCCTTTCTGCATCCTAGTTGCGAAAGGACTTGCGCATCCCAGTTGCGAAAGGACTTTGCGCATCCCAGTTACAAAAGGACTTGCGTATCCCAGTTGCGAAAGGACGACAGGTCAAAAAAACCCATCAAATCTCCCCCTTTTTGACCCAGGAGGGATTCACCTTCTTTAAGCCAACCAGGTTTCTACAAACCTCAAACTTGCCCTTGAGCAAGGCCTTGGTCATCATATCCGACCCATTATCATCCGTGTGGACCTTCTCAAGCTGTAACACCTTCTGTTCCAAAGTATCCCTGATCCAGTGATACCGAATCTCTATGTTCTTTGACTTGGAATGCTGACTTGGATTCTTGCTCAAGTGTATAGCACTCTGACTATCGCAATAGACCACGTGCTCCTCCTGCTTTAGGCTAAGTTCCTGTAGGAACCTTTTCATCCAAAGCATCTCTTTACATGCCTCTGTGACTGTAATGTATTCGGCCTCTGTCGTCGACAATGCTACGACCTTCTGTAGCTTGCTCTGCCAAGAAACCGCTCCCCCTGCAAACGTGAACATGAACCCCGATGTAGACTTCCTAGAGACTATGTCACCTGCCATATCTGCATCTGTGTAGTCCTCTAACACAGGTTTACCGTCACCATAGCATAGGCTCAACCTGGATGAGCCTCTTAGATACCGCAATATCCACTTCACCGCTGCCCAATGCTCTTTGCCAGGATTGGCAAGATACCGGCTGACAACACCAACCGCATATGCTATGTCTGGGCGTGTACACACCATAGCATACATCAAAATTCCTACAGCTGACACATAGGGTATCTTCTGCATCTCTTCCACCTCTGCCTTCGTCTTGGGACACTGTTTGTCACTCAATCTGAAGTGACTATCTAGTGGAGTACTGACCGGCTTCGCTGTATTCATATTGAACCGCTCTAAGACTTTCTCAATATACCGCTCTTGTGACAGCCAGAGCTTCCTTCTGCTTCTGTCACGGGTTATCTTCATTCCTAGGATCTGTCTAGTCGGACCCAAGTCTTTCATCACAAAAGACTTGCTCAACTCCTGTTTCAGCCTGTCGATCTTCTTGATGTCTTTTCCCATGATGAGCATGTCATCAACGTATAATAGCAAAACTAAGAAATCACCATCTGAGAACTTGCGCGTGAACACACAGTGGTCCGACTCCGTTCTGTCATACCCGTGTTTCAACATAAACGAGTCGAACTTTTTGTACCATTGCCGTAGAGCTTGTTTCAGCCCATACAAACTCTTCCTCAGCCTACACACCATATGCTCCTTGCTCTTGACTTCGAACCCCTCTGGTTGGTGCATGTAGATCTCTTCTTCCAGGTCACCATGAAGAAAGGCAGTTTTAACATCTAACTGCTCTATCTCCAGATCCATGCTAGCTGCCAACCCAAGCAACACCCGTATGGATGTCATCTTCACCACTGGTGAGAATATCTCCTCGAAGTCTATGCCTTTCCTCTGACCAAAACCTTTCACCATAAGTCTGGCCTTGAACCTTGTCTGTGAATTCTTCTGCTCAACCTTCTTTCTGAACACCCACTTGTTGCTCAAAGCTTTCTTGCCCTTAGGCAGTTTCACCATGTCATAGGTGTGGTTCTTATGCAAGGATTTCATCTCCTCTTGCATAGCTTTCAACCACTCCCCCTTATGCTCGTCGGCTAGGGCCTCATAATAATCTTCTAGTTCTCCCCCATCAGTCAGCATAATGTACTCATGTGGCGAGTACCTCTTGGACGGTTGTCTGTCCCTAGATGACCTCCTCACCTGTGGCTCAACAGGTAGATCAAGTGGGGGCTGCTCCCCTGGTTCATCTTCTGAAGGAACTCCCTCGTCCTCTGCACCTTGCTGTACTCCCCCGCCATCAGGCACCACAGGAGGAATAATTGGATCCGTGTCCTCTAGCTCACCAGAACTAGGCTGATTCTTCTCTAACTTATCAATGTCTTCTAAACACTGATCTTCAAAGAAAACCACATCTCTGCTCCTGACGAGCTTCCTCTCGGTCGGATCCCACAATCTATAACCGAACTTTTCATCACCGTACCCCAAGAACACACACTGCCTGATCTTCATATCGAGTTTAGACCTCTCGTCCTTTGGTACGTGAACGGATGCCCTGCATCCAAACACACTGAGATGACTGTATGATGGATCCTGTCCAGTCCACACCTTCTCAGGTACTTCTCCATTCAACGGGGCTGATGGAGACCTGTTTATCAAATACATCACCGTGTGCATTGCTTCTCCTCAGAACGTCTTGGGCAATTTCGTATGGGATAACATGCATCTGATTCTCTCAACAATGGTGCGATTCATTCGCTCAGTTACACCATTATGCTGGGGGGTCTTGGGAACCGTCTGTTCATGCCATATACCCAGGGACTTGCAGTACTCGTGAAAGTCGCCAACATATTCACCACCATTGTCAGTGCGGATGCACTTCAATGGTCTACCTGTCTCTCTCTCGACCATAACATGAAATAATTTAAACACACCAAAGACCTCGTCCTTGGATTTCAAAGCATAAGCCCAAACCCTCCTAGATGCATCATCTATAAAAGTAACAAAATACAAAGCCCCACCCAATGTTTTTGTCCTCATAGGACCACAAACATCAGAATAAACCAAATATAATGCATGCACTTTATTAACATGAGAAGCAGTTTTAACAAATGAAACTCTATGTTGTTTCCCTGATAAACAATCAAGACAGGTTTTGAGAGGTGTACCTGTCACGTCTGGAAGGAGCCGCTTCTTTGCTAGTACCTGAAGCCCTTTTTCACTCATGTGGCCTAGACGCCTGTGCCACATGCCAATAACTGAATCTTCCGCTGCGTTCAACCCACCCTTGCACATACTGACACTTGTCTTGTAAAGGGTGCAACACTTCTTCCCTCTGGCCACGATCAACGAACCCTTGATGAGCTTTCATTGCCCACCAGCAAACCGGCTTTCATAGCCATCATCATCCAGCCTTCCCGTCGACATCAATTTGAGGCGAAGATCTGGGATATGCCTCACATCCCTGAGAACTAATGTGCAGCCCACATCAGTTTTCACACAAATATCACCAACTCCCATGATTTTTGATACGCCAGAATTTCTCATCTTCACAGTCCCATAGTCACCTGACTTGTAGCTTGTGAAGGAGTCCCTGTGTGGAGTCGCATGAAAAGAAGCTCCCGAGTCAACCACCCAGTCAGTGTCCTGACTCGAAGCCGTGAGACATACGTCATGATCTGCAGAAAGAATAACTACAACGTTGCCATCTGAAGCGACCGCAGTAGAATCTGATTCATCTTCCTTCCCTTTTCCTTTCTTGTCGTTTTTCTTACCACGACATTCATGCTTGTAGTGGCCCTTCTTGCCACAATTCCAGCATTCAACATCTTTTCTGTTACTCGACTTGCCTCTTGATTTATCTCGGGCCTTCCCGCCCTTCTTGTTCTTTCCTCTCCCCCGTTCCTGTGTCACAAGAGCCTCTTACTGAGTAGACCCCTGAGACTTCCTCCTTGTCTCTTCATTGAAGAGACAGCTAGTCACCTGTTCCATGGATATCTTTCCGTCTGGCGCAGAGTTACTTAGAGACACCACCAATGTCTCCCAACTGTCAGGCAATGAACTAAGCAATAGTAAAGCCTGCAATTCATCATTCAAGACCATCTTCATAGAGGTGAGTTGGTTCACTATATTGCTGACCTCATTCATGTGCTTGGCCACAGAACCACCATCTTTGAATTTGAGATTCACAAGTCGCCTTATCAGAAAAATCTTATTACCGGCTGTCTTCCTCTCATACAGCCCTTGTAATTTCAGTCATAGGCTAGCGGCTGAGGTTTCTGTACACACATGGTGGAACACAGAATCATCCAACCATTGTCTAATAAACCCCACCGCATTTTGGTCCGTTTTCTTCCAATCATCATCAGTCATATCCTTGGATTTTGTTGATATGCCTAAAATTGGAGAATATAGGTCCTTGCAATAAAGCAAGTCCTTCATCTTAGCCTTCCATATGGTCTAGTTAGAACCATTGAGGCTGATCATCCTTGAGCCACCTTCCATAATTCAAAACCGATCCTACCCGTTTAATGAACATAGCTCTGATACCACTTTGTTGGGGGCCTTGTACAAAACCTTAGGATCTAGCCCTCCAGAACAAACCAGAATTATGGATAATAAAGCAATGAAAATAATCAATGCATCAATCACACACCACACAAGAGAATTTTTACGTGGAAAACCCTCAAAGAGGTAAAAACCACGGGACCTCGTCCAGATCAGCAATCCACTATGAAGTAGAACGTTACAATCTTCTTCACTCACGCAGGAGTGGATAAATAATAAGAAAAATAGAGAAAACCAGAGAGATTTCACCGATTATGAGGACATAGAAGCACTGAGATATAGATTGCACAGTAGAGAACCTCCACGAGCAGAACCTCCCTTCTATAAGCTTCCTATCTCTCTTTCTCCCTCTTTCTCACCTTTGATCGCCCTAAACCCTTTAACAAATCCCTTGTAAAGCTTTAGGAAACCCTCTTGTTGTTTTTCTCATCAACACAACATACACTAGAAAAACCCTAAGGACCCTTTTTTATAGTTTTAGGAAACTCCTTTCCGCATCCTAGTTGCGAAAGGACTTGCGCATCCCAGTTGCGAAAGGACTTTGCGCATCCCAGTTGCGAAAAGACGACAGGTCAAAAAAACCCATCATCTCAATCATGATACTTTTTTCTTTTCATCCTTACATTCATGGAGAAGACTAGACTCACTTCTTTTACTCATTCAAATTCACTTGTATTTTATTTTTTCTTTTTTCTTTTTTGATGGATTTCATGGGCTCACCCTCTAACCACGTGCAAACCAGTTTCTCAGCAATGGATCTCTCTCAATTGAATGAATGATTTTGATTGTGATTTGGGTTTTGTTTACTTGTTTTGGATTGATGGCTTTCTTCTATATTTCCCAAAAATCAAGGAATTGTTACTGATTTCCACAACTTTACTACTAATGACCTCCATCCATTTCTTCTAGAACTTCTAGAAATTTAATTAAGTCTTCTTCCTTTTTCGTATGGACTTCTTTGGTAAGCTGATTTTGTGGTTAGAATTGTGTCGAGATTGAAAATTTGCAACAGTTTTCAGTCGTCCTTAATTTTTTGCGACACCATATTTTAAGAATCTGAAATTGAAAATTTGCGATGGTTTTCTACTATTCCTAAATTTTTGCAACACCCTATTTGACCGCAGTTGAAAACCGTTCCTAAATTGTTCAGGAACAGTTTTCAAACATTCCTAAATAGGGATTTTGGTGTAGTGATGCTGGGTTGATCCGGATTTGTAGTGGTTCGGAATTACATCATTGTTGTATGACATCAGAACCCGAACTCCAATAAATATGCTTCGAACCAAGGAGGTCTATTTTCCGACCTAAAATCAACTGCTCAAAGGCACCGATAACGTCACCTAAGAATGAGTCTGTAAGCAATCTAAAATCTATCTGGTTAATAAAGTGATTTGAAAATAATGCATTACTGTCAAAGTATCAAGTGCGCCCAACATCTAATCCGTCCACAAGATTGGCCCCATCATGAAGAACACCTGACGCAAAATTTAGAATGATCCACTAATCATGTGGGCCACGTGATGAGTGATCCATCGGATTGTTACATCGGGTGATCTTCGTGGTAGGGGCCAGCCTGTCGGAGGGTAGAACGTAATGCATGGATGACGTGTAGGCGACGGTACGCTAACTGGAAAATGTCAATAGCGTCCTCTTAGCTGTGTTTATGACCTTAGTTTCTAAGATTGTGGAAGTCCACTGATCTCATATGCCTCTATCTACTATGTACGACGTAAGCAGCGTTTGCCCAACTTGGCTGCTGTAATTGGTCATGGCATGGAATAAACTTACGGAAAATTGAATGTGCAGGGATGCGGCTTCTTCGGTAAAACCCTTAGTTTGTAGCCCACCGTGATGTATGTGTCTTGTATCTCACAAGTTTATTTTAGGGCATGAGCCCAAAAATTAATGCATAAATTCAAATCTTAATTAGGTGGACCACACCACAAAAAACAATGGTATGCGTTCACATGAAATTTGTATCTGCTTTATTTTTGGGCTCATGGTGTAAAATGAGCTAGCACAATGGATGGACGGAGTGCATATAAAACACATACATCACGGTGGGCCCCACATAATTAGATGAGTCTGGGGAGCCACTGAAGCTGGATACAGGCGTGCTTAGCTATTTTGTCATTTTAAATAAAGTAAAATAATAAGTAAAAGGTATTTTGTCATTTTCAACTCTTTCATGCTAACAGCCTCATTCCATGCCTCATTTTCTTTGCGGTCATGTCTCTTCCTCTTTGCACGCAGCCAGCATCTAGAAACCCCGTGCAACAAAAGTTGTGGTAGGCACACCGTGATAACCCTGTGAACGCAGTTTGGCTAGTGATCCCAACGTCAGCCAGCTAGCTGGTGTCAAAGCTCTGTGGGCTGCGCGCCACCATCATGTATCTGTTTTATCCATGCCATCCATCCATTTTTTCCAACTCATTTAGGGTACAGGCTGAAAATTGAGATAAGATCTAAATCTCAGGTGGACCACACTACAGGAAAACAGTGTTGACTAAATGTCCAACATTGAAATCTTTTCAAGGCCCACCGTAATGTTTATTTGCCATCTAACCTATCGATAAGGTCTCACAAATTTGGATAAATGGAAAACAAATATCAATTTGATCCAAAACTTCCGTGGCCTCAAATAGTTTTCAACAGTAAGCATTCAATCCCCACCGTTTCCTATGGTGTGGTCCACCTAAGACTTGGATCTTCCTCATTTTTGGATTCATGGCCTAAAATGAGCTGAAAAAATGAATGGAAGGCATGGATAAAATAGATAAATTATGGAGGGGCCCACGGAGCTTTGACACTAGCTAGCTGACCGTTGTTGGGTCACCAACACAACCCCATCCTTACTTTGTGCATCGCCTCATGTTCCAAATTAAAACCAGGCAATCTAAAACTTAAGTAGACCAGCCTAGATTGAATTGAAACAATGGTGGAGAAATTGTTGATTTTTTTCAAAATAAGAAGAAAAGAAATTTTACTTTATAAAGGATTTTTGGGAAAAAGGTTATGGCTTTGGTGATTGTTGGTGACCATTCATTTGTGAATGGTGATGCCTCTTGGTAAAGGGAGCGTCATTTGAATTTAAAATGGATGGATGCCATTGTTGAAAAGATGCCACCATTGTTGAAAAGACACCATGGAAGAAGATGTCTTTTCATAAAAAGGTTCTTTAGCATCTCTTGTGATTCTATATAAACTCATCTTTGTGTCAATCCGAATTCACAATTTCCAACAATCTCCTCTCCATCTTCTTCTTCTTCACCATTTTCGTTTTTGGAAGGTTTTTGAAAAGATACAATTTTCAACCGCTAAACTATAAACAGTTTTCAGGCAGTAAATTGCAAACAGTTTTCATGGGGTAAATTGTAACAGCACAGAAGTCAGAGTTGTACGCTGTAAAAGTGTGTTCGGGGTGGGGGTTTTCGGTTTTACAGGTCGAAACCTACATTTCTCTGATCATAGAGAAGAGGCTTATTATATCCCGGAGACGAATTTGCTATAACCCTCTTGCAAATTGGTTTAATCGCCAGTAGAGTGCAAATATCGCCTTAAAGATAGAGACATCGCAATGCGCCTTAAGCCTATTGTTAAGTGATTAATTTTCTATTACCATCGTGGAGAAAAGCATGTGGTCCCTGTGAGGAGCAGCAGCCTTTTTGCAAGTGGATTGCAGCATATTGAGTAAGCTTCGTGGGACCCAACCGTGATGTGTGTGTCTTATCCATATTGTTCATTTTTTTAGCGTATCATTTAAGGGCATGATCCCAAAATTGAAGCATATCCAAAGCTAAAGTGGATGATACCACAAGAAATGGTGGGGATAATGACATTGACCGTCGAAACATTCCTAGGGTCAACACTGGTACGTTCATTTGTCATCCAACCTGTTCACAAAGTAATACAGACATGGATGAGGGAAAACACAAATATTAGTTCAATCCAAAACTTCTGTGTTTCCTAAGAAGTTTCCAACCATAGCATTCAATTCACAGTTTTCTATGTTGTGGTCCACTTGATTTTTGGATATGCGTCAATTTTGTTCTTATGCACTAAAATGATCTTGTAAAACGGATGGATGGCGTGGATAAGACACATACATCATGGTGGGCCCCGAGAGTTTACTCAATACTCTATAGTGTACTGTGTCACTTAGTACGCGCGCAATTCGCCTCCAGCTTCTCTCTACTCTCCGTATGTACGTTGCACATTCCGAACCCACGCCCCTCTACACGTAGTGAAAATCCATGCATGTAAGAGGTGCGCCCGAACAACTAGTTGCTCTGAGCAAGAATCAGGTGGGTCCACTTGTCAGGCCATACTGATCAAACAAATGGACAGCTAACCTTCTTCTATTTCATTCACTGTGGGCCATCTGAATGAAATAGTCCATTCATATGTAATCTGATGTAGAGCGGGTCGCGGATAGTTTCATGGCCAAGATGGATCAGAAAAGGCCCGGTCGACGACAGAAGTGATCCGGACCATCGGACCTTAGATCGGGCGTATCTCGCAATCCGGAATGAGTTACCTAACGTAAAATATATGATTTTGGGGTAGAACGAGCTACTTTAGCCAACCAACCCTGCTATGCCGGGTTGCAACGCTCAGAATTGCGAGAAACCCCTGGATCGACAGTCGTTTCCCTGTTTTAATTTCGTTTTTACTATAAATAATAAGTTTTAGTTTGATTATAACTCTTCATCCGTCGGGCTTTAGGAGTTGCGCCCAACGTGAAAAGAGCTTAGAATAATTAGGAGAATGGTTTGGTGAAGCCAAATAGGACACTTACTATTTTTGGCCGAAAACCTTGCGCGCTGGTAGACATCACGACCGTGTATAAATAGTAAGTTTACTATTTATAGTAAGTCGCGATTTCTAGGAGTTTTAGTTATATTTTGATTCTGATTTCTTTCCCATTACTTGGTACCCCTATTTAAAGGGTTGTGAACTCGTTTTTATTCATTCATTAATCAAGTTCGAATTTATTTCTATTTTATGGTTTCTTTCCTCGTGGATTCGAGAAGTCTCTGTGAGGACTCCAGAGAAGTTCTGTGGATTCAGAATAGTTATCCTCTTGAGGAAGACGGTGCTCGACCTCACGTCCTCCCCTGCGTCATAATCTTCCTAAGATCATTTGGTCCTGGACATCTATGATTTTTTTCCACACCTGCCATGTTGGCACGTGTGCTGGTGTGTAGATTGGCTGGGCTATGCATGCGTATAGGATTTGCAAATTCCAAAACGGTCAATGTACTCTCTCTCTCCCTCTCTATCAGTCAGTCTGCTTTTGCAAGTAATTTTCCACTGGTTGAAATTTTTTGAAAACGAGTAATGATAAGAGAGCGCTGTATGGATAAGATCATAATTAAGACCGTCATTTTCCCGCCTAAGCCTTTTTCTTTCCCTTCAACGTCATGCGTAGAATTTCCTATCCATGCGCGCAAAAGTACGAAAATCATAGCGTCTGTCCATGTAAGAAATTGGTACACCATGACAACGTTGGCTGATCCACTCATTGGGTGGACCACAAGGTAGAAATCTATATCTAAGATGATAGAATGAACGTAGGGCCATTTAGTCACCATCAAAGCTGTATCCGGATAATTCTGGACCCATCAGTCGAACTTAAGGTGCCTAATTAAACTTGAATTTATAGATATTTTATTAATGTTTGTCTTCCCATGAGCATATGGGCCTCATGTACATATTGGACAGACGAGGATATATGACTCATGACTTGTGGATTAATAATCACATGTGCGGCACAAGTAGATTGCTTGCAAATGTATAGTAGCACATGTCAATCTCTTGATCATATAAGATGGCACATGTAAAACATCCATCATATGTACACATGCATATTAGTATGTGTCGAACATATGGGGCACTTGAAAGTCAATGTGGAATGTGGGGTGGTTGAATATGAGTGATCCCCCTTATGACACATTCATTCATGTTGTTTAAGTAGCAAATGTGATATACAAAAAATCATGTATTTTATAGAAAATTGACTAAGACTAATATCTAAAATATCTAATCCTCAATAACAACTATTTTTTGGACACAAGTGTCTTTGGTCTTATTGCAGTTACTTCGATGTCAGAATAATTGTTGTTAACAAACCATGGACATATGCCATATAATTTGGACTAGGCTGTCCTAATTAAACCACCAAAAGGCCCCTTAGTGTACTAGTTTACTCTTTTACTAAGTGAATTGGCCTGATTTTCATATCAGGTGATCATGGCATTGGCTACCTTTCCACGAGTTTGGATATTATGCAAATGTAAGGTGTTGCACAAGTAAGAATGGATGTATTAACGCAATCGCTTTATATGATCATTTTCCTTGGAAAAATGTCATTGTAGTTGGTTATCAGTGTTGAGAAAAGTCTTAAATCTAAGGTTTTGAGGTCGTTCGACCGGTCGTGGGAAGCTTCGACTGGTCGTGGAAGACGCTCGACCGGTCGTAGGTTCAAGCCCTGGCACGACTCAAAGTCCAGCGAGTTTTTGCTGTTTTTTTACTGTAGCTACGACTGGTCGTAGGAGAGCTACGACTAGTCGTAGGTGGTCTACGACCAGTCGTAGGAGAGCTACGACTAGTCGTAGGTTACGTAGTTTGTTTCGCGATTTTGCGCGAAACTGCGGATTTGAGTCCTTTCGCAACTGGGATGCGGAAGGGAAGTTTTCTAAACTATAAATAGGTATCCCTAGGGCTTTTCTAGGGTATAGTGATGAATGCTAAGGCTTTCTAAAAGGGTTCCAGGGTTTCTAAAGGGTGTAGCAAGGGTGAGATTCGAGGTTGTTCGAATCGGGTAAGTCCTTTCTCTTTGTAATTGATGCTTTCATAGTGGTGATCTGTCGCTTTGTGCCGTGGTTTTTTCCCGCAAGGGTTTTCCACGTTAAATCTGTGTGTTCTCTTTTCTTGTGTGTGCTTGGTGCCATTGGATTACCATCCTAGATCTAGATCTGTGTGATTCCGCAGGCCAAAAATCCCAACAAGTGGTATCAGAGCAATCGGTTGGGACACAGATCTGAATCTGAGGGATTAGTAATAATGGCGAGCGCCAGGTATGAGATTGAGAAGTACTCAGGGAAAAATAATTTTGAGTTATGGAAGATCAAGATGATGAGTTCCTTAATCAAGCAAGGCGAAGATGGTGCTCTTGAGGAGCGGAAGTCCACTATGAAAGATGATGATTGGAATACTCTTGATAAGAAAGCCTTATCATCGATCCGTTTATGTCTCACGGATGAGGTTCTCTACAACGTCATGAGGGAGAAAACTGCGGCTAATTTATGGGCGAAGTTGGAGGATGTTTATGCGAAGAAATCCTCTGAAAATCGTCTGCACTTGAAGCGGCAGTGGTATAACTTCAAGATGGCAGAGGGTGGAGATCTGAAGGCTCACATCAGCAACTTTAATAAATTGGTTTGCAAATTGCTCGATATGGATGAAGTGATGAAAGATGAAGAACAAGCATGTATGTTACTGAATTCTCTCCCGGCGTCCTATGAGGCATTCAAGGACACTATGTGCAGCATGAATAAAACCCTGAGTGTCGATACTGTTATCTCAGCCCTTCAAGGGAAGGCTATGAGACAGCTAGACAGCAACATAGGGACATCTTCTGATGCACTGTTTACAGTGGGTAGGAATTCTGAACACGGTACAGGTTCTTCAGGTTCTAGATCCAAATCCAAGGGCAAGGGCAAAGGAAAGGTAAAGTGCTGGAATTGTGGGAAGGAAGGACATGTGAAAAGGGATTGTGAAAATCCTAAATCTAAGAGGAAAGATTCTGAGGCTTCATGCATGGAGGCTAACACTGCCACGTCAGATGAATCGAGTGGATGTGATGGTGATGTTTTGTCTGTGTCTTCACTCAGACGGTCATACGATGATCGTAAGGACGAGTGGATGCTAGACACAGGGGCATCTTTTCACATGACTCCTCATCGGAGTTGGTTCACCAGCTATAGGGAGTGCGATGGTGGACAGGTATTTATGGGCAATGACATTGCCTGTAATGTTGTGGCTATTGGTACAGTACGCATCAGGATGTTTGATGGGGTGGAGCGTACCTTGACTGATGTCAGGCACGTTCCTGATTTGAAACAGAATCTGATTTCTCTTGGTGTGCTTGAGGCAAAGGGATGCAAGTACACAGGTATTGATAGTGCTCTTAAGGTATCCAAGGGGGCACGGGTAGTCATGAAAGCGCAACGACTCGATCATGTTTACAGGTTGATCGGGAGCACTTCAAAAGGTGGAGCTACAGTGGATGTAGCGGATTTCACCTCTGCACGTGTGTGGCATGATGGGCATGGCCACATGAGTGGGCAGGGCAGGAAGGCTGAGACGTGCGGACAGGGATACAGAGCAGGTGGAGTAGCTACCTGTGAGAAGAACCACATGGCATGATTGCAGGATATCGGCAAGGTACATGGACGACTCCAATATTGCAGGGGATTCATCTTCTATTCTAATGGCTCTAGGTGAGCCTGGTGCTGAGAAGTGGAAGGTGACTATGGGCGATGTGATGGATTCGTTGTACCAGACCGACATATGGGAGCTGGTGGAGCTTCTAGTGAGCCGGTGAGCGGTTGGATGCAGGTGGATCTTCAGGAGGATACGGCATAGATACAGGGCAAGGTTGGTAGCGAAGGGTTATGCTCAGAGAGAAGGGATCGGCTTCTCAGAGATATTCGTGCCGACGGTATAGTAGGTATCTATCAGATCCGTGATTGGCGCTGGTTGGCCAATGTGATCTTGAGCTATGATGTGAAGCAGAGATAAGAGAAGAGGTCAAGGAGCTACATGGTTGAAGATTGAAGACTTGGTGGAGATTGTTGAGAAAAGTCTTAAATCTAAGGTTTTGAGGTCGTTCGACCGGTCGTGGGAAGCTTCGACTGGTCGTGGAAGACGCTCGACCGGTCGTAGGTTCAAGCCCTGGCACGACTCAAAGTCCAGCGAGTTTTTGTTGTTTTTTTACTGTAGCTACGACTGGTCGTAGGAGAGCTACGACTAGTCGTAGGTGGTCTACGACCAGTCGTAGGAGAGCTACGACTAGTCGTAGGTTACGCAGTTTATTTTGCGATTTTGCGCGAAACTGCGGATTTGAGTCCTTTCGCAACTGGGATGCGGAAGGGAAGTTTTCTAAACTATAAATAGGTATCCCTAGGGCTTTTCTAGGGTATAGTGATGAATGCTAAGGCTTTCTAAAAGGGTTCCAGGGTTTCTAAAGGGTGTAGCAAGGGTGAGATTCGAGGTTGTTCGAATCGGGTAAGTCCTTTCTCTTTGTAATTGATGCTTTCATAGTGGTGATCTGTCGCTTTGTGCCGTGGTTTTTTCCCGCAAGGGTTTTCCACGTTAAATCTGTGTGTTCTCTTTTCTTGTGTGTGCTTGGTGCCATTGGATTACCATCCTAGATCTAGATCTGTGTGATTCCGCAGGCCAAAAATCCCAACAATCAGCACAGCTTGCAAATCAAGTAGCGATGTCAACAGGCCATGTTAGCACTGGCCATGCTCTAACCAAGCCCGGCCTGCATTCTTCAACATTAGGTCAAGCTCGGCACAGGCCATGATGAGCTCTTGGCCTAAAATGTTTACGCCAGGCCCAAGCACAAGCTTGATCGTAGGCTACAAAATAAACATGAGCTGCCCAACAGAGTTAATGTAGATTTTTACATATTGGGTATATTATAACATTGCCCTTAAAAAACCTTCATGGGTCGGAGCCAAGCCAATCTCACGTTGGGCTAACAAGCTATCGTACATGGTCCAAACCTAGCTCAATTGAAACAAGCTTAATTTTAAGCTTGAGCATAGCCCTTGGGCCAGATACTCCTACCCAAGCCTGACCCGAGGTGGGCTAGGCTTGAAAGCATGATGAGCTAACCTTACAACCAGGACTTGGCTCGAGACTCAATTGGTCACCAAGTTCGATCTAGTCCGAGGCTTAGTGTGTTGACCAGGCAAGTCAAATAGTAATTATTATTATTATTATTTAATGAAATTAGAAAGAAAACTCCTCTTCTTATTCTTCTTCTTTAAAAAAAAAATAATAATAACACAAAAACATCAAAAGATAAAAGTTCAATGAATAAAAGTTCTTCATAATTTTATTAAAAAGGAAAAAAATTGTCACAAAAAATCATTTTTTTAAAAGCATGCCCATTTCTTCTTCCTCCTCTGAAATAAAGATCCGATGAATGTGATGGGGTTTTTCTCCCCAGGCTTGACCAGTCGAAGGTAGTGGTCGACCAGTAGAGGACTAGCTCGACTCAAAGTCCAGCGACTTTAGGTTTATTTTTTCCGTGGTGTTCGACTAGTCGAGAGAGGTGCTCGACCTGTCAAGTAGGCTGATTTGAGTCTGGATCTTGTGTGGACTCCGAAAATTTGAGGTGGTTTTCACCATAGTGCCGAAGGAAATTGCTTAAACTATAAATAGGGGTGCCTAGGACTTTTATAGGTAATGCAAGAGGGTTTCCTAAAGCTTTGCAAGGGTTTGCTAAAGGGTTTAGGGCTATCAAAGGTGTGTGTGTGTGTGAGAGAGAGAGAGAGAGAAAGAGAGAAAGGAAGCTTGTGGAAGGGTGGTTATGCTCATAGAGGTGATCTATCGTGCACTTGATATCTCAACACCTCTACATCCTCATGATCGGTGAGACCTCTCCGTTTTTCTTTTATTCTCTTATTGTTTATCCACTCTTGTGTGAGTGAAGAAGGTTGTAACGTTCTACTTCATAGTGGATTGTTAATCTGGACGAGGTCCCGTGGTTTTTACCTCTTTGAGGGTTTTCCACGTAAAAATCTATTGTGTGGTGTGGTTTATGCTTTGATTTATTTCATTGCTTTATTATCCCATAATTTTGGTTTGATTTGGGGGGCTAGATCTTAAGGTTTTGTGTAAGGCCCCCAACAAAGTAGTATCAGAGCTAAGTTCATTGAACGAAGTGGAATTGGTTCTGAATTATGGAAGGTGGCTCATCAAGGATGATCAGCCTCAATTCTTCTAACTGAATAATATGGAAGGCTAAGATGGAGGACTTGCTTTATTGCAAGGACCTATATTCTCTAATTTTAGGCATATCAGCAAAATCCAAGGATATGTCTGATGATGATTGGAAGAAGATGGATCGAAAGGTCATGGGGTTTATTAGATAATGGTTGGACGATTTTGTATTCCACCATGTGTCTAAGGAGACCTCAGCCACTAGCCTATGACTGAAATTATAAGGGTTGTACGAGAGGAAGACAGCCGGCAATAAGATTTTCTTAATACGACAACTTGTGAATCTCAAGTTCAAAGATGGTGGTTCTGTAGCCGAGCACATGAATGAGGTCAGCAATATAGTGAACCAACTCCCCGCTATGAAGATGGTCCTGGATGATGAACTGTAGACTTTGTTATTGCTTAGTTCATTGTCTGACAGTTGGGAGACATTGGTGGTGTCTCTAAGTAACTTCGCGCTAGACAGAAAGGTATCCATGGAACAGGTAACCAGTTGTCTCTTCAATGAAGAGACAATGAGGAAGTCTCGGGGGTCTACTCAGCAAGAGGCCCTTGTGACACAGGAACGGGGAAGAGGAAAGAACAGGAAGGGCGGGAAGGCCCGAGATAAATCAAGAGGCAAGTCGAGTACCGGGAAGGATGTTGAATGCTGGAATTGTGGCAAGAAAGGCCACTATAAGCATGAATGTCGTAAGAATAAGAACGACAATAAAGGAAAAGGAGAAGGAAGATGAATCAGATTCTACTCTGGTCGCTTCAGATGGCGACGTTGTAGTTATTCTTTCAGTAGATCATGATGTTTGTCTCATGGCTACGAGTCAGGACACCAACTGGGTGATTGACTCGGGAGCTTTTTTTTCATGCGACTCCACGCAGGGACTTCTTCACAAGCTACAAGTCAGGTGACTATGGGACCGTGAAGATGAGAAATTCTGGTATATCAAAGATCGTAGGGGTTGGTGATATTTGTGTGAAGACCGATGTGGGCTGTACATTGGTTCTCAGGGATGTAATACATATCCCAGACCTTCGCCTCAACTTGATGTCGATGGGAAGGTTGGATGATGATGGTTATGAAAGCCGATTTGCTGGTGGGCGCTGGAAGCTCATCAAGGGTTCATTGATCGCAGCCAGAGGAAAGAAGTGTTGCACCCTTTACAAGGCAATTGTCAATATGTGCAAGGATGGCTTGAACGCAGCAGAAGATTCAGATATTGACATGTGGTACAGGCGTCTGAGCCACATGAGTGAAAAAGGGCTTCAAGTACTAGCAAGGAAGTGGCTCCTTCCAGACGTGACAGGTATACCTCTCAAAACCTGTATTAATTGTTTATCAGGGAAACAGCATAGAGTTTCATTAGTTAAAACCGCTTCTCATGTTAATAAAGTGCATACATTAAATTTGGTTTATTCTGATGTTTGTGGTCCTATGAAGACAAAAACCTTGGGTGGGGCATTATATTTTGTCACTTTTATAGATGATGCATCTAGGAGGGTTTAGGTTTATGCTTTGAAATCCAAGGATGAGGTCTTTGGTATGTTTAAATTGTTTCATGCTATGGTCGAGAGAGACAAAGAGAGAGAGAGAGAGAGAGAGAGAGAGGTAGATCATTGAAGTGCATTCGCACTAACAATGGTGGTGAATACATTGGTGACTTTCATGAGTATTGTAAGTCCCTGCGTATACGGCATGAACAGACGGTTTTCAAGACCCCCCAGCATAATGGTGTGGCTGAGCGAATGAATTGCACCATTATAAAGAGAATCAGATGCATGTTATCCCATGTAAAGTTGCCCAAGACATTCTGGGGAGAAGCAATGCACACAGTAGTGTATCTGATAAACAGGTCTCCATCAGCCCTGTTGAATGGAGAAGTACCTGAGAAGGTGTGGACTAGACAGGATCCATCGTACAGTCATCTCAGGGTGTTTGAATGCAGGGCATCCATTCACGTACCAAAGGACGAGAGGTCCAAGCTCGATATGAAGATCAGGCAGTGTGTGTTCTTAAGGTATGGTGATAAAAAGTTTGGTTACAGATTGTGGGATCCGACCGAGAAGAAGCTCGTCAGGAGTAGAGATGTAGTTTTCTTTGAAGATCAGTGTATAGAAGACATTGGTAAGCTAGAGAAGAATCAACCTAGTTTAGGTGAGCTAGAGGATATGGATCCAATCATTCCTCCCGTGGTGCCTGATGACGGGGGAGTACAGTAAGGTACAGAGGACGAGGGAGTTCTTACAGAAGATGGACCAGGGGAGCAGCCCCTACTTGATCCACCTGTTGAGCCACAGGTGAGGAGGTCATTTAGGGATAGACAGTTGTCCAAGAGGTACTCGCCATATGAGTACATTATGCTGACTAATGGGGGAGAGCCAGAAGATTATTCTGAGGCCCTAGCCGACGAGCATAAGGGGGGTGGTTAAAAGCTATGCAAGAGGAGATGAAATCCTTGCATAAGAACCACACCTATGATATGGTGAAATTGCCTAAGGGCAAGAAAGCTTTGAGCAACAAGTGGGTGTTCAGAAAGAATGTTGAGCAAAAGAATTCACAGACGAGGTTCAAGGCCAGACTTGTGGTAAAAGGGTTTGGTCAGAGGAAAGGCATAGACTTCGAAGAGATATTCTCACCAGTGGTGAAGATGACATCCATACGGGTGTTGCTTGGGTTGGCGGCTGGCATAGATCTGGAGATAGAGCAGTTAGATGTTAAAATTACATTCCTCCATGGTGACTTGGAAGAAATGATTTACATGCACCAACCAGAGGGATTCGAAGTCAATGACAAAGAGCATATGATGTATAAGTTTAGGAAGAGCTTGTATGGGCTTAAATAAGCTCCACGACAATGGTACAAGAAGTTCGACTCGTTTATGTTGAAACATGGGTATGACAGAACGGAGTCGGACCATTATGTGTTCACGCGCAAGTTTTCAGATGGTGATTTCTTAGTTCTGCTGTTATACGTTGATGACACGCTCATCATGGGAAAAGACATCAAGAAGATTGACAGGCTGAAACAGGAGTTGGGCAAGTCGTTTACGATGAAAGACTTGGGCCTGGCTAAATAGATCCTAGGATTGGAGATAACCCGTAACAGAAGCAGCAGGAAGCTTTTGCCGTCACAAGAGCGGTATATTGAGAAAGTCCTAGAGCGGCTCAATATGAATGCAGCGAAGCTGGTCAGTACTCCACTGGATGGTCACTTCAGATTGAGTGACAAGCAGTGTCCCAAGACGAAGGCAGAGGTGGAAGAGATGCAGAAGATTCCCTATGCGTCGACAGTAGGAAGTTTGATGTATGTTATGGTGTGTACATGCCCAAACATAGCATATGTAGTTGGTGTTGTCAGCCGATATCTTGCCAATCCTGGCAAAGAACATTGAACAGCGGTGAAGTGGATACTGCGGTATCTAAGAGGCTCATCCAGGTTGAGTCATGTTATGGTGATGAAAAACCTGTGTTAGAGGGCTACACAGATATAGATATGACAGGTAACATAGACTCCAAGAAGTCTACATCGGAGTTCATGTTCACATTTGCAGGGGGAGCAGTCTCTTGGCAGAGTAAGCTACAGAAGGTCATAGCATTGTCGACGACGGAGGCGGAGTACATTGCGGCCACAGATGCATGTAAAGAGATGCTTTGGATAAAGAAGTTCCTACAGAAACTTAGCCTGAAGCAGGAGCAGCACGTGGTCTATTGTGATAGTCAAAGTGTTATACACTTGAGCAAGAATCCAAGTCAGCATTCCAAGTTGAAACACATAGAGATTCGGTATCACTGGATCAGGGATACTTTGGAACATAAGGTGTTACAGCTTGAGAAGGTCCACACGGACGACAATGGGTCAGACATGATGACCAAGGCTTTGCTCAAGAGCAAGTTTGAGGTTTGTAGAAACCTGGCTGGCTTGAAGAAGGTGAATCTTTCCTGAGTCGAAAAGGAGGAGATTTGATGGGGTTTTTCTCCCCAGGCTCGACCGGTCGAAGGTGGTGGTCGACCAGTCGAGGACTGGCTTGACTCAAAGTCCAGCAACTTTGGGTTTATTTTTTCCGTGGTGCTCGACCAGTCGAGGGAGGTACTCGACCGGTCGAGGACTCTACTCGACCAGTCAAGCTTAAACCATAAATAAGGGTGCCTAGGGCTTTTCTAGGTAATGCAAGAGGGTTTCCTAAAGCTTTGCAAGGGTTTACTAAAGGGTTTAGGGTTATCAAAGGTGTGTGTGTGTGTGTGAGAGAGAGAGAAAAAAAAGAAAGAAAGAGAGGAAGCTTGTGGAAGGGAGTTTATGCTCATAGAGGTGATCTATCGTACACTTGATATCTCAGTGCTTCTACGTCCTCGTGATCGGTGAGATCTCTTAATTTTTCTTTTATTCTCTTATTGTTTATCCACTCCTGCGTGAGTGAAGAAGGTTATAACGTTCTACTTCATAGTGGATTGTTGATCTGGACGAGGTCCCGTAGTTTTTACCACTTTGAGGGTTTTCCACGTAAAAATCTCTTGTGTGGTGTGGTTTATGCTTTAATTTATTTCATTGCTTTATTATCCCATAATTCTGGTTTGATTTGGGAGGCTAAATCCTAAAGTTTTGTGTAAGGCCCCAAACAGAATGTTTGAAGAGGATACAGGAGGGTTTTTTTTCCTTGAAGAATGGTACCTGGGAACCTGTAATGCAACTGACTAGGAAAGGGGTCATTGTTTAAGATTCGAATGGAGTCTTGTTTAGACACTCGCTCAAGCTAAAGCCTTTATAAAAAAATAAAAAAATAATAAAAATTATGAGTTGAATAGTGATGAAATTAAAGTGAATTGGATCAAAAAATGAGGTTTCATATGGTCGATTGCCCCATCTGTCAGCTATGATCAGAATCGCACCCTTCTAGTACTCCACATTCGTATCTCTTTAGGCAATAGATGGAGTAACTAAAACTAGGGTTGGTCACTCGTCGTTATCCTTTCTAGGAAAGTAGTAGTAAGCATTCTCCATTATGGACGATATACTCTTTTAGTAAGGGCTTGAAATATGTTGAGTAATAACGCATAGGCAATGACCTATGGGCTGGGGCCATTAACAGGGCTTGTTATCTAGTGAATCAGTCACCATCTACATCTATTGATTGTAAAATTCCTGAAAAAGTATGGAGTGGTCAGGAAGTAGACTACTCAAGGCTACGTGTATTTAGTTATGATGCTTACTCTCATGTACTTTTTGTAGAGAGATAAGCTAGACCAAAGGGTGAAGAAGTATACCTTTGTTGGCTATGGTAATGGTGTGAATGACCAGGCCACACGAAAAATCACAATGAGCTGGAACGTCAAGTTTGATGAGAATTTCTTGTTTTGTAAGGATGAACATAAGGAAACGAAAAAAGCAGTTGTGATTGATGTTAAAATCGATGAGGGTGAGACACTTAAAGAAGCCAAGCCACAGGAAGAGGTACAAAAGCAGGTGGAGCCACCACCTCTTAGGAGAAATCCATTGCGAGATCGCAAGTTACCGGTAAGATACAAATATGACTCAAACATTACATATGCTCTCATTATGGATGATGGAGGCCCATCTACTTTTTACAAGGCTCTTGATGACCTAGATACAGAAAATTTGATGGCAGCTATGCAAGATGAGATGGAGTCTTTATACAAGAATGAGACGTAGGAGCTGGTGGATCTTCTCATTGGGCATAAAGTGATTGGTTGCAAGTGGATATATCGGAAGAAACAGGGTATGTATAAGGCCAGACTAGTAGCGAATGGTTATGCACAGAAGGAAGGTGTCAACTTTAGTACGATTTTTACACATATGGCTAAACAGGTATCTATCAGATTTGTGATGGCATTGGTTACCGAATACAATCTTGAACTAGAATAATTGGATGTGAAGACTGCTTTCCTACATGGGGAATTGGAAGAACAGATTTACATGAAGCAACCAAAGATTTTGAGATACAAGGATCTGAGAATAATGTTTGCAGGTTAAGGAGGTCGTTGTACGGCCTAAAACAGTCACATAGGTAGTGGTACAAAAAGCTTGATTCGCTCATGTTGAGCCAGCAATTTAATAGGAGTAAATTTGATCATTGTATCTACTCTAAAGCATTGAATGATGGAGAATTTATTATTTTAGTATTGTATGTTGACGATATGCTTATCGTCAGTCAAAGCATGTTTGAGATCAACATATTGAAGGCTCAGTTATCAAGGACATTCGACAAGAAAGATTTGTGGGCTACAAACACGATTCTTGGCATTGATATATACAATGACAGGGAAAGGAGCACGCTATGGTTTCTCGGGACGAGTATCTTGAGAAGGGCTTACTCAAGTTTGGAATGGACAAGGCAAAACTAGTTGGCATTTCCCATGTTGCTCACTTTCAACTTTCTTCAGAACAATGACATATATATTACAGATAAACAAAAGCAACATATGTCTCATGTGCCCTAATTGAGCATAGTTGATAGTTTGATGTATGTCATGATTCGTACAAGACCTGATATTTCACATGCAATGGGTGTTGTGAGCAGATATATGTGTAACCCTGACAAGCAACAATGAAAGGCAGTTAAATGGCTACTTTGTTACATGCGAGGTACAACAGACTACGTCTTGACATTTGAAAAATCTAAGGAGAAATTAGTAGGTTATGTAGACATCGATTATGTTGGAAACGTGGATAGCAAAAGATCAACTTTCGAGTACTCATTCATACTAGTGGATGGAGCGATCAGCTGGATGTCGAAGCTTTATTTTGCGGTTGTGTTTTTTACAATTGAAGTAAAATATATGGCGATGACGGAAGCATTCAAAGAAGTGGTTTAGTTAAGAGATGATGAATGAGTTGGGGTTTCAGTAGGAGGTTGTGCCTATGAATCGTGACAGCGAAAGCATAGTCAATTTGGCGAAGAACTCGGTATATACCATTCTCGAACTAAACATATTAATGTGAGCCATCACTATATCCAGTAGATGTTAGAGAAAAATGTGCTACTCTTAAGAAGATAAACACAAGCATGAATCTAGTGGATATGGTTACAAAAGTTGTTCCTATAGAGAGGTCTGGGTTCTGTTCAACTTCTTTAGGATTGGTGAAAGATTAAATAAAGATGTAGTGTGCACAAGAAGTGATGATAAACCTATAATGGAGACAATTAAATATGGGAAAGTAGCTTGGAACAATAAAGCATGCAGATTGAAGCCACGGTGGAGATTGTTGAAATTGATACCTTCAATCTAGTGAAAAATAAGAGAGTTCGATTGATCGACTCCAGCCTCAATTAATCAAGAAAATCCTAAATTTCTCAATTAATTCTTTGGATAGTTTTGGACACGTTCGATCAACCGAACATGGAGGCTCGATTGATTGAGATAATTTTGAAAAACCATATTAGCTCTCTGGACACTTTTGAGTTTGTTTGATTAATCAAACATTGTGGGATTAATCGATCAAAGGACGCTCGATCGATTGATGGTTAGATTGACAATGCACTCAGTTTTTACATAAATGCATGATTTTGTTTCTAATTCCGAATCCAAGATTATATAAACGGGTGTAACATAGGATTATGGTATTGGAAACTTGTTCTAAAAAAGAGCTAGGGTTTTGAGAGGATTTTTTATTGGATTTTTGCATATGAGTTTATCCCATCTCTTGTAATTTGTTTTCAAAGTGGATCGCTTGTCGCATTGTGCCGTGATTTTTTTTCCTGCAAGGGTTTTTCCGTGTAAAAACGTGTATTCTCTATGATTGCTTTATTGTATTTTCATATTGCTTGTATTTGACTTCGAGGTTGCTTTCGCGTCCCCCAACAACCTATCCATACAAGGACCTAGCATATTAATATTCCAATTATGTTACACCTATGCCTCGAATAGAGAAAGTGCCCGTTAAGTTGGAACTCCTCCATCGCCCACAACCATTCATCTCTTGGCCCATTATGGATGGATCATCCCCTGGAGATGATCTATCTAATGGAATAACTTTAATCTTTTAGTTGTTGACCTATTGTGAAATAAAATACACCCACTCCCCACTCAATAGGTATAAATCCAAACACTGGATGTCTGGGATCTTCTTATTTGGGAGAAATTTAGGGATTGGTCCATCCATGATAGTGGTCACAAGCTAAATGTTCTAGATCAGCGAAGCTCATTATGTAATCTTTTTGTGGTAGGATATGTTGAGCTTGGAAAAAGGGCTACGATGCTTAGCCCAGGCCAACTCCATCTTACTTTGGTCTAAGTCAACAAGCCTTTGGGTTTGACCTAGGCCCATGTTTAAGCCCGAGAAATAATTCGATTGAATCTAGGCTTTTGTTAACAGCCCATTTGGATGCATTACCAAAGTGTTGGCTCTAGATCTAACTCTCTTTTCCATTCAAAATGAGTTTTTTGGAGCCCGTTTGGAAACCTGCCCGACAAAATAGGCACAAAAGGCCCACTTAAAAAAAAAAAAAAAACCTAATCAAAAAGATTTTTGTCCGAGTCAAGGAAAATGTTGCTTCTGTAAGAAGAGCTCTTTCGTGGAAGTTGCATCTAAACAAACCATAAAATGCCAACGACTAGGCCGAGCCCAGCCAAGTAATTAGACATGGGTAGGTTGAGTAATTGGGTAATGGGTTAGCCACATCTCAGACCTAAACTAGGTTGGGCTAGCCCTAGACGTAGTGCCTTAAGTCATAGGTGTGGTTCGAGTGGGTTCGGTCGGGTTTATTGAGGGTTAACCTGAGCCCAACCTAACTTTAAGAAGACCCAACTGGCAAGACAACCAAACCCAAATACATGCAGTTATTCTCAATCTGAGTTAACCCAGCCTAGTTTTGCATCCAAACTCTAACCTAAACCAAGGACCCTAGCAACCTGACCTAACCCGGCTGAAACTTAGGTTGGGTCACTTTACTTTAGGTCAATCCAAACCCTAGTTGCAGCCCAGCCAGACATGGACATGCTTCGAATCGAGGCAGTCCATTTTCCACACGAAGATCTACAGCTCAAAGGCACAAATAACTTCACCTAAGAATGAGTTTGTAAGCAAACTAAAATCTAGTAAGATAATAAAGTGATTTGAAACTGCGGAAAAATCGACAAGTCGATAAGTTGATTTATGGAATGGACCAACTCTACTGAACTAGCATAGACCCAGTGAAACCCAAGCCTGATAAGGCATCTACGTCCAGAAATAGGCTGACCTCCAAGGAGGTCGATACAACTGTAAGGACACTCGAAGAACACAGTAACGAGCCCATTCGAATAAACTGTGTTCTGACCCAAAAGGTCATAGGTCGGATTTAGGTCGACCATAGATTACCCTAGATCAGTTATTGTTCGACCATAGATCGATCATAGTTCGTCTATTGAATGGCCATAA